>CAKAOH010021492.1:64776-78063 GCA_916701665.1 Sebastiscus tertius | reverse complement strand
CTGGAAACCTCCAAGCTGTTGAACTCGATGATCAGAGTTGCTGGATTTTGTTAGAAGAGACATCTTAATTTTACTGAAATACCGACACAATTTTAACAGGCCAAAAGGGAGAATTTGAAATTTTTCTAACTGGGCCATTTTCCTGACGTTGTTCTGTCCCTTGTTGAAGCCTGTCCGCTACAGACAGAAATAGTTTCAACTTAACTTTATGTTTTATTTCCACTCCTAAATCTCTCTTCCTAAAAGTAAAGTAATACCCGACACTGGAGGATCTGGTGTTCTTCTGCAATGACAGGACAACTGCAAGAACCTTTACCTTTATGTGTAGCAAGGTGAAAGATACCAAAAGAAGCTGACTGTGGCTGTAAGTGAGCCAATGGCCTTTGACAAAACACGTTTAGGGATGATAAGTCTGGCTAATGAGGTCTGGCTAAGGGAATTACTCACCTTAAAACCACCAACAGCCTTCACAAGTGCTTGAGGCAGCCGGTAACTCAGAAAATGGGAGTTTCAGTTGTCTGTGATATTACACCGTAAATTAATGAAATTGCCCTCCAAAGGCATAGAGCATTGTCTATACATCAATAAAACATATTAAATATCACAAATAAATACTGAAAATGTCAGCTTTCCATGCACCTTATGCGTCATCCTGCAAATCCAGAGAGATATACGAGTGATTGTACAGTGGCTAGTGACACATTTTCCCCATCCAATTGTCAACATTTCACTGAGTTAAAGTACAACTACAAAAAACAGAAAATCCAAAGCGCATCAGCACATGGACAACAAACCCTTTGTAAAAACAGAGATTCATTTTTGCCACAGTCTTATAGGGGAACCACAGGGATTTATAGCTACCAAAGTACGCCGCTACCTGCAGCTGCAAGGAGCCACCTCAGGTAACAATATGATGCATGCTCTTCATACAGCTGTCAAAATGTTGGCAAGTATCCGCAAGCTTGAAATCATCTGCGACCCACTCAGATGAGGACATTATGTAGTTTACAAAAACAGTCACAGAACCCTTAAAGGATAACTGCAGTCATTACCGCCACTGAAACAAACTCATACGTAGGCTCCCGTCGAAGGACCTGCTGTGTGTAGGCGGCACCATAACCTGTATCTACCCTGGAATAGCAGCTGTGTTTGAGGTCTCAATTGAGTGGGGAGAAGAGGATTCCCCTGCTTACAAGGCACAAGTGTTATAGTACATGCGTTGTTCAATTATTAAGGCATCTTCAGAGACCACCAGGGAGGGAGGGTTAGAGGGCTTTGCCTGAGGAGGGAGGCGGTTTGGGTTCATGGCCCACCTGCAGACAATTATTTCTAATTGTGTCAGCTGCTTCACCCTAAAAACTGCAATAATATGTGTAAATAAAATAAAACACCCACATGTCTCAAGTTCTATTTAATCCTGAAGGGGCAATAAAAGAAACTACATTTGTTAAGTAAATTCTTACGTAACCTACGTAATTTAACCTCTTAAGCCAAACATACCCAAAATAAATTAAGAATAGCTCCAAAATTTACCAGGTCTATATGCATGATCTGGGTCTCTATGGATAGGTCAGACCTCAGAGAATTCAGTAACATTGTGAGTGTTATTATGCTTGAGTAAATTGTGATGAAGCAAAGGAAAAAATTACATTTTTATCCTTGCCTAAAATGTTTTCTAGATTAGACAGTGGATAACACCGTTATAGCAATGATGTCATGCACAGAGATGCCACTGAATTCATTCAGCAACTCCTTGACTACAACTGTGCCAAAGCAGATATAAATAACACAAAGCACATAGATTGTACAAAGGTTTTAGTGAGGATAGGACCAGGCGGACTCTACATTTGGCCACTTGGATAGCCAAAGTGTGCCAAATGGGTTTTCTACCTCTTGAAAGGGAATCTGGCTCTAAAATACTACTGATATCCACTACAGGAGGCTATGTGCACACAAAGGAGCCTTTAGCCATGACATTTACCCTGTGCATCATCACATTCTACCATTGTGCACAGTATAAAATCAATAAAAAACAACTGAATTGTATAATTTTGACTCCAAATTGAGTAGTTTTATTATAATAATGTAAGATGATCAGGTAAAACTTAAATAAAAGATAACAAAAAAGAACCAATGTACATTCAATATAAAAACGGTCAAAAATATTATCAAGTAAAAGTACAATTTCTTGTGCGTTGATTTTGTATCTAAAATATTAAAATCATTGACCAACAAACATTGTTTGGATAAAATACACTTTTCAAGGCTGTGTTTTAACACACGGCTCAGCCAAACCCGGTAAAAGAGGTTAAAATAACTCAATGTTGACTTTCGGTTTCACACGGGACACAAACACCAGTCTCCTGGGTGAAAGTCCAGTGTTTCACCCATCCATTCATCCAACACAACCTCCCTATGTCATTTCACGTATTTCTGTGAGCTCAGGCTGGTCAAAGTCAGACACTTTGTACGAACAATCATCAACCATGACCTCCGACGTAATCGACCAGTAAAATACTTTATGGTAGCAGGTAACAACAGGTCCCCGGTGCTCCTTGCTGTGAGGCGACAGTGGGTTTGTCCTTTACTATTATGGCTTGATGTATCAGCCTTCGTAGCCCAAATGTCCATTAACTCTATTCATAGAGCCATCTCCCTTCTTTGAGTTGAATAAAATGAAGGAGTTGAAAGGAAAGAGTGTTCTGAATGTGCAATAGGTAGTCTTTGCTGGTGAAGCAGAGCACTGGCCAGGAAATAAAAGCTTTTAAAAATCCAGAAATGTCAGCACCTGGTGAAGTAATCATTGAGTCAGTGGTATTGATCAACAATTCTGTCAAACCCCTGCAGAGATATTTTCAGTCATTTTGCAGTACGGGGCAGCACAAATCATTTCAATTGCCCCTTTAACTGTTGAGGTTTAATTTTATTAAAGTGGTGAAAATCATTGAGTGTTTTGAAAGGAAATGACAAGTGTGATACATCGTTGTGAACGTGTACTCCTTTTATCCAAGAACGTTAAAAATAACTAGGGACCAAAGAGGAATTCTGCCATGGTGAGCCCTGCTAATGAGTCATAAAAACACGGTGACTCTGATCAAGTTGGCTGCAAAGAGCTTTTCAGATACAGAGACAAAATAATGTAAACAGAGGTCAGATTAGGTTGAACAACAGAGAGCAGCAATTGACAGGTATAAAAGAGATCACACAATCAGCACATGAGACAACTATTAAGCCAGTAAGCATGTATTTGCTAATTTGCAGGCCAAAAAACATCATCCCTAAATGGCATCTAGGGAAAAGCTGGGCTAAATTTGGCTGAAAGTTGTATTTTAATGTAAATAAATGCAGAAATCTAAGTTTACCTCACCTCCAGGAGCCTCAAAAGTTCTATTCACCACGTGTTAGTTGCTTGGTGAATTAACAATATATCAACATACAAATTTGTTAGAGAATTATTTTTTTTAAAGATTATTATTTATTGGGCTTTTGCCTTTACTTGATAGTGACAGTGATAGTTGTGAAAGGGGGGAGAGAGAGAGAGAAGGGATGACATGCATTAGGGGCATCTGAAAATATCAATACTACCAAAACCTACGTCTCGTTTTTAAGGTTGATTGTGGCGTCAATAGGATCGATACAAAAAAGGGATCAGTTTCTCTCTTCTACACCTATTTGTATGTTATCAAAGAGTAGAACTTTCAGTGCAAACAATGATCTGTTGTAAAACTACAAGATGCATTTCTAGGGGGTTCAGTGAGCGCCCTGAACCAACACAAACTGCGCCCGTGTCTACAGCCCATGCACCCACCCATCTTTTAATAGTGTCTCCAATGTGGCATGCAGTTGATATCACGCTCCTGTCCAACTTCTAGGAAGACAGCTAACAAGCTAACCTCCAAAAATACACGACTTGCCACTGAAAAAGTAATCATATCAATGTCGTGTTTTACCTAATAGCCTAATGTCTAACCGAACCCTTATCATGGCTGTACCTTTAAAAAGAACACCATGAAAACAAGTAGAATTGTTGCTCTCCAGGCAGTTTTACCACCAAATTACTTCCCCACCATTTTCTCCCTCCGAAAGTCATATGTCAGCCTACAAAGGCTAACTTTAACAAGCTGTCCACAAAAAAGTCAGCAGCTACTCTGGGCCATCATGCTTTGCTTAGTATGAAACAAGCCGACAGTGCAGACAGAGGATACTCTGGGAGTTGTTGGTGAAGTCAATGTGACCACTAACTTTCTTGATCACAGCTCCCTCTCCTTTCCTCTCCTCCTCTCCAAGTCCAATTCACGGAGAGTATCTTATGCCCTTTTGTCCCCCGCGGCCCTCTGCATAGCTCATTTATGAAGTCTGGAAATATCTGCCAACTCGGCTTTCCCACCAACCTCTCCCTTAAAATAGCCATGGAGGCAAGCGTGGAGGGCCCTCACTTCGTTGTGCAGTAACATAACCAGGTCATGTCTGTCCTCTTTAGAAGAAGAACAGGCAATTTAGAACCCAGGGGGTGGTTGTCAACAAGAAGCCCGGTCAAGTACACGGACAATGTTTGCCGATTGAAAGATGCCCTTTAATGGCGTTCCTGACATTCAAATGAAGAAAAGGTGGAGACGGAATGAAAATGGCAAAGAAGACAAACGAGGACTTTTGAAACTGAAATTATGGAAACTGGGATGTCGAGAAATAAAAAAAAGGTCAAATTTATAGAGAGCAGTTCCTCTTTGCTACAGGCTGCAGATACCATGAACATTGTGATATCCCAACTTTACCATATTTTTTTTTTTTTTTTATATATAGTGGAATATTATCAGTAAAGTCACAGGAAATTTACTGTTTGTTAGACATTCAACCTTCTAACACTTCTCAGAAACGATCTACGGAATTCACAAACTGTTCAATATTCCAGTGCTATTTGAACATCATAATTCAAATTTGCTGCATAGTAATCTGCCTTGAGAGGAAAATAAATCACACTCAGGCTCCTTACAGTAATTCACAAGCCTGTGTGGGTCCTTTATTCATGCCAGCCTGTCACTACACATGAGCATGACTACACAGCATAGAAGTCGAAGTCTAGGGAATGACAGAATGTTGTGTCCCACATCAATAATTGCCATCTCCAGTCAGTATCACCATGAAGTGTTCCCACTGGATGCCTCTGCATGTGTGGAGTCACCTATAGCTGGCTACTGGCCACAATCTAACTAAGGTCCTTTTTTCTGGTTAAGTTGTTTGCGTGTAATTTTATGTTGACAGTAATAAAGCAAATGACTTGAGCAGATGACAGAGTCTGTTGTTATTCCCTCACAGGTTACTGCTCAACAAGTCTACAGCTATGTTAACAGCTTGGTGAGGCTGTATTATGGCATAGGGGTGCTTTGAGCTAAATGCTCACGTCAGCAAAAGCAGAACGGGTTCAAACCCTCGTAAACCTTGTAAGATCCTGGCATCTTTCCTTGCAATTAATAACATGAGCTCATAATACTCTGTGACATTTACATACGGTATGTTCCAACATATGACATATGATCCAAAACCAGGTTCCTCCAGTAACTTAAATGAAGAACATCATTGTTAACGGAGGATGTACTGTATATCCAACTGGAATCCAACAGGCCTGTATTGCTCAGCGGGTTAGACCTTATATGTCCTCTACTGAAAGTGAGCAAAGCTCATCTAAACAGGCCTACTCTCAGAGGATATTCCCTATATCAACACAGATAAGAAGAAATGAGAAACATTTATTCATCAAAATGTTGACACAAGTACTTAATTATGAACTCTGCTCACCAAAACAAATGGCATGGTTTGAGAGTATTTCCACACAGCAATTAAAACTCTTCCAATATTTGTCTACATTATATAGAATGACACTTAAACACAAGAGAGTAAGGCCACACCAGTGCTCTCAGTTCTTGCAATGTACAGCATTCACTTACATAAAATGATGCTTCCTAATGCGGTACACACACTAAACGAGAATCAAGCTCATTTTGGGCTCGGTTCCCCCCTACCGTCAATCGTCAGCAAAGCCCTGTTTTTTTGGTGGTTCTAAAGGTGATCTTTCCAGATGAACCTGTGGTGTGAGGTATGTTAGGAGTGTTTTTTACATCCCAGATCTGCTCGGAAGTCCATCCTGGCCACACTGATCTCATGTGGGAAAGAACGATAGCAAAATGAGAACCAAGCTGACTGAAGAAGGAAGGACAACCACCATCGTCATGGTCAGAAGTCTAATTTTCTCTCAGAACACTTGAATTACAATATGCTGAAAGGTTATTATGGAATTTTTTACCCAATGATGCCAAAAACTTGTTGCCTACTGCGGTTTAATGTTGTGAATTGAACAAAGACACTTGCTTAGGTTCAGGCAACAAAACCATTATGGTTAGGTTTAGGAAAAAACAACATGGTTGGGCTTAAAACTACTATGTTTGTACAATGAAAATGACACTGAACGTTGTGAGCACGGGACATGAACAAAGCAGAGAACGTGTACAGCGGTCTCCTGGATTAAAGTTTTTGTGTTTATCCCTATGTAGATATATCATTTTAATCATTCTATCATTCTAAGGTAACAGAAAAACACAAAAACTCCTATTTTCAGGTGATTATACACAAAAGAAAACATATTTATTAATATTATATTCAATTTCTGCCAATAGACCCTAAATGTTACACGCTGGTCTTTAAGACCTAAAACTCTATAATATTATAAGTTAACTCAAGTAAATAAGTTTCATACAAAGCTAGACTACAGGTACTTTTGCTGTCAGACATTGCGGTGTACACAGTGATTAATAATGAATGTCAAGGGTACAGTTAGGTCCCCCCTTTTCTCTCACGCTGTGTGTATGTATATGCACAAGCGTGTGCTGAGGGAAATGAAAAATTCTGTCACAGTATTCCTAGAAAAGCAACATACCCTATCATATATCATTCTTTGTATATGGTGAAATGAATAAGGAACAAAACAATGCATTTTTCTACGACCGAACCCCAAAAGAGCAGCACACATCTGCACACTTTTTTTTGCTCCCCATTTTTTTGAATAAATAATTAAAGCAGCTCTGAATTGATGTGTTCACTCGAAGAGAGGATGAATTCTAAATAAAACCTTAAGTTCTTTTTTATATTGTTGAAATCTGGTGATAAATTGAACAATTGTTGCAAACATCTCCATCTTCAGCTATGTGAGCTGATGATGTCATTTGCATTTCCTTGCATTTTGTCACTTTTATTGTCACTGACTCACTTGTCTCCTGTTCAATCAGGTATATTTAATCATACGTTGACAACTTAAAAGTTAGAAATTCAGAGTTTCTCAGATTTCTTCCGCGTAAAACAAATTGACGAGTCAATGCAGAATGTTTGATGCCAGTTTTATAAAATATAAAGGCATCAAAAACTGGCAACGGAATGATACATAGCAAAATAAATTAATTAGATTATTTACCACAGCTGTCAGCTTCAATGAAGTGCACGTCTGGTTTGAATGTCAAGCTCATCTACAGAATGTGTGCATCAGCGATATCGTACCCACCAGCAGCTCTAATCCTTGTCTCAACCAAATTATACGTACAGATGACAGCAGTGTGGGCAGGACGTTAACGTCTGGCACATCCATTTGTTTCATTCTACGTGGCTGGATGAGAGTGGCATACACAGACCAAAACAATAAAGGCATAATTATCACGTCCATTAACAAATTATGAACAGAAATTATGGAAGTTTGTGCACCTCGTCCTGGGGTTGGACAAGGTCGTCAAAAAACATCAATGTCATTGTGTGCTACACTTACTGTATTTACGCTGCCTTAGACAAGCAGATTAGGATTATCTTGTTCAAAGAAATGAACCAGGCAACAAAGAAGCCAAACATCTTAACGTTCATTTTGGAAGTTTCTGGCCACCTGACACATTTAAGCCCAGTACTCACTATCCTTTTAGCTCTGTTTTTGGTCTCCACAAGCTCCTGAGGGAAAGATATGTCTCTTTAGATGATCCCGGGGCCAAACCTCTCCCGTATTTCTCCCGATTTATGGCAATTTTTCCCACCCTTTTTTTTCCTTTTCGTTATCTCAACCTGTTTCTGGTATACTGTACAGTGTGTATAGGCCATAAGCCCTGTACTGATTCCACCCGGATGGCAATAGAGGTACACCTAAGTCTTTTCCCGACGAAGGAGAGCTGCTCACGACACCGCGGTGCGAAACCGAGCGTGGCGCAGGCTGTTGGGAATAACGGGTTTCAGAGCGCAGTGGTGTCGTTGTCGCATTGTGTCTAAAAAAGGCTTTCGGTGAGCGGAGAGTTTGTATTGCAAATGTCAATGTAATTTTGAATGAGGTTTTCTCACTTCTGGAACAAATCCTGGAATTTCAAGCTTGCTAACGTTAGCATGCTGAAATCCTAAAGCTAGTTTAACACTATCCAGCGGAGCAACAGTGATGGTTTGAAATTTTAAAAATGGTTTTCATTCAATAAAATGAGAGGAGCTATCATAATAAGATAAGATAAGATAAGATATTCTTTTATTAGTCCCACAGTGGGGAAATTTGCAATGTACAGCAGCAAAGGGGATAGTGCAGAAACAAGAAGCAGCAGTAAAAACAAAAAAACAAGACACAACACAGTACAAAAAGGCAAAACAAAGACAGGCATATAAAATATGAACAATTTAAATAGAAGGAATATAAAAATAGGAACAATATAAACAAGGGGATAATAAGAAAGTGCTTAAACCTGCTGTTATACCAACCATATCGTACCCACCAGAGGTTATTTTTTCTTTCAGCTCATGTGGAGGATTGTGACTTTTTGGCAATGAATAGATCCGATTTCTTACATTTGCTCCAGTATACATTGTGACCTACAGGATAAGAGGGCATTGGTAAGCCTTGTTTTCAGTAGTTCATGCCAAATGCATTTTGTATAATCCCACACAAATATGGGTATATTTTTCCTGGATGCATTCCTGCAGAGGCCTCATTGTTGGCAGATCTGAAGACCTCTGGATGATGCTGGAGGGAAGGTGGTGGCGGCGGCGGCGGCGGCGGCAGTGGCGGTGTTGGAGTGTTTCTTGTTTTGTATATGGAGCATCAGTGTGGTGCACAGTGAACAGATGCCGAACTGAGTTTAGCTGGGGAGTGTGTGAGAAAGCTGATCCATCTCCCCATCCTCCCTTCTTGGTCACCGAGGGCATTTGAGACAGAGCTGTGAAGAAACGTCACATTTTTTTCCCCGAATTTGCTCATAATGTGCTCTTCCCAGAAAAAAAAAAAACGAGGTATAGAAAAGAAAACATCATCCTCTGAGAAATCTCTAATGTTACCAAGATCATTAGGATTACTTAATGGCTAATGTTGCTTCTGCTAATGGAGTGAATTCAAATGAAGGCAAACTTTGTAATTGATAATTGATTGTGTGGTCATTAGGTGGGATGTAACAAAGGATGAATGTCTCGACAGCCGACTCCAGACACTGTCCGTCCCACGAGAGCCCACCGCACCGACAGCTCATTTAAATAGCCCAGCCTAACCCGAACCACTTGATGAACTCTTTATGTGTACCTGGACACTACTTTGCCTTCCTTTTAGTCTGCCATTAAGTGCTCACAGTCAAGTTCACGAAAAAGAAGCGAGTCGGCGTCGCACCGACGGCTCCGGCAGCCTCGTCTTGCCGCAAAGGCTCGACTCCTCAACGCCGGCGGACTGCTGCCATTGATAATTGGACTTAAGGTTCCCCTCCTATTATGTACTTGTCGAACAGCAATCTAACACTTTGCCATCTGTTTGTGTTAGTGTTAATCATATCTATTCTCCTACGTTATTGTTCCAGATGGCTTCTGTAATTGCATTGTTTCTTCTGCAGATGTTTTATGGTGCGGTTTCGGAGCGCAGCCAGCTCTGGGTTGATAAAGCGCTGGAACAGTTAATGGGAAAATAAACGTTTTCACAGGCAGGTTCCAAGTTTTTGTCACTAGTCACACAAACAGTGTAATTGCCACTAATGGGGCCAGGGTAACCATCGGATGACTGGGGGCCATATTAGCATAGTTCCACAAAAAATGGAGGAGGAATCCAAATTTAGAAATGTGGCAGCGGCTGGATCGACCACGGTGTGAAAAAAAATGAATCTCTTGGCGCTCGGAATATAGAAGGAGCTCCAAATGTACATTATGCAGGGACTTCTCATTATTTTGCATGGAGGGAGAGAGCGTATACGGCGGCGGCAATAGCAGATGGAACAATAGCAGCAGGAGTTTCAGTTCCAGGGATTAAGTTCTTGTAGAGGTTCTCTTGCTGCTCTATTTGTTTTACAATATATCAAGTGGCTGGAAATATCCAGAGCATGCTAAAGGAAACCGCTTCACTCTTATGAAGGCAGTAGCTCTCCAATAGTTGCCATACTTCGTCGCAGATTTGCCATTTATTTGAAGAGCCGCATAACCTTTAAGGCTTATGAGTAAAATACGAGACAGTGTGCTGTATAGACTGCCTCCGCCTTGAGATGCTGAACCGCAGTCTATTTTCCCTAATCGCCTGTGTGAGCACAACACCGCTGATTCAATCTGAATTTGACAAATGTTGCTGACTAGAGGAGGACAGCTCTGGCATCCTACATGGCAATTTTGAAAACGGCCTCATTTCCCTGCGCCATTGTCTGCATGGCAATGGTGTCTGCGATGAACTGGAATCACATTATCGTGCAGTTACATGGGCATCAGCTGTGCCGTTGGAGACACGGCCGGGGGAAATGAGGGTCACCGCGACTCCCCCAGCCTCTGATTCATCTACTCAGACGAGACAAAGGTCAGCTCATGATTCCAGCTCATCAGCTGAGCCTCACCCAAGCAGCCAATGAGTGGGCAAATTATTTTAGAAAAAGGTGGGGAAACAGGTGTAGCGAGGTATGGAGAATATTAATTACCACATTTAAAATCTAGAGTGTATATCACACACACACAATTATTCTTCATCATCAACAATAATTGATTCTGTTGTGTTGTGCAAATGTGTTATTTTTAGGGATGAGAATAGCTGTGAATCAGTATCAGCAACTGATTACTGCGAGCAAGAAAAAAAAAAAAGGGGGGTTCTACATTTCTCCACATCCTCGCTTTTCAGGGGCCGAGCTCCACTGAAAGTTTGAGTTCAGCACATTTCTCCCCACTCATTATTTAATGACAACAAAATTGTCGCTATTATTGTCCCATTCAAATGGCAGGCAGTGACAGAAGAAAGTGGGAATACGGAGCTAATCTTACAGAGAAAATGCGCGGCGGGCCATCATGTGTTAGGAATCTCATTTCCTTTGTGCTCTCTGAATCACCTCCTGAATCTATTTAATTAAATCATGTATAATTCAGAACCTACAGCCCCCACGTGTTTGCGTGATGCTGTAGGTGACACTACGCTACATACAAAAGGCGAGTGTGAATGCAGCAAATACAGTTTTCATCACGTTACTGATGAAGCTGCAAATGTCTGTGGGATGAATGAAGCTGACGGTGAAGAGGCTGCAGCATCAGGTTGGATGTTGGTGCTCAGACCTGCTTGTTGTAAAACTATCCACAAACTGCCTACAATATGCAGGGAACAAAACACACAAATGTCATCACCACCTACGGTCTATTCTTCCCCTGCAGAGAAAGCCGTCTCCCCTCCAGCCCCTCATGTCAAGGTTTCATTCCTTATCACTGATATCTATCACAAGTCTTCTGCAGGCAAAATAAAATAAAAAAAAATGCTGTGAATAATAGCCAGGAGTAGCTTACATGAGATACAGTGAAACATTGAGGTGATCAGAGTGGGCTGACGAAGGACAGTAAAATGAAGCGGTGCAATGAGGAGCTGAATATCTGCGATGGTTCAGGGCACATGAAATGGAAGACAACTAATCATTGGCATCATAATAGCCCCCTGCAGAAGGGGTGTTTTGTCTCCATTCGGAGCAAAGCAGGCGATTTAGGGGGAGATTTAAACCTTGTGCAATGTGCTGTATTATCTATAAGTTACTGCGTGCACATACAAAACAGGAAGAGCAGGGAGAGAATGCAAGGACTGAACACAACATGGGGACATTTTAGAGGCCAGGGCAATCTACTATAAACTCAGAGAAAAAAAGGTTTGGAAATTTGTGTTTGGTGGATTATTTCTCTGTTGTTACAATGCTAATGGTCATTGTATTTTACATGGTTGGAAAGCCTGTTTATTTACCTTCACAATGATGTCTAACTTGTAAGGATCATGCATTTGTGGGATGAGCAGCACAGCTGATTATGTGGGTAACGCCCAAGTGAAATTTGCCAAAATGCTCTGCCGATGGTAAACATTGTATTCTCCTGTTGGTATTGACTCTTGTTTTGAGTTGTTTGGTGGATTGGATGATTGAACTCTCTATCAGTAACAAGGAACAAACAAGACATATTGGCAATTTTTACATTTTATTCATTTAATACACCGTCAGGAGCCTCAGTAGCGGGTAGAAGATCCATACGCAGCCACAACAGCCTGGCACCTCCTCCTCATGCTGGTCACCAGCCTAGTCACATGTTGCTGTGGGATGGCGTTCCATTCCTCAACCAGGATGCAACTTGGTTTTGCGGAACACCAGCTTCCAGATTAGACAAACGTGGCATGCTGATGCTTGGAGCAGACACCAAATGATCACTTTAGTAGGGCGTAGCACCCAGCAGGCCCCATGCACATCAGCCACCTGATTAGCAGCGCCTCGAGCTCAAAACAAGAGTCAACACCAACAGGAGAATACACTGTTTAGCGTTGGCAGAGAATTTTGGCAAATTTCACTTGTGCGCTACCCACATAATCATAATAAGTTGGATATCATTGTGAAGGTAAATAAACAGGCTTTCCAACGATGTAAATACAATGCCAATGGTGGAGTGGGGGGCTGGAGTCGTTGATCCTAGCTGACATTGGGTGAAGGCGGGGTACACCCTTGACAGATAGAGACAGACAACCATTCACGCTCACATTCACACATACGGGCAATTTATGGTCAACAATGAACCTATTTGCATGTGTTTGGACTGTGGGGGGAAACCTGAGTACTTGGAGAAAACCCACGCTAGCATGGGGAGAACATGCAAACTCCACACAGAAGGACCCCAAGCCAGGTGACCTGTGTGACCCTCTTGCTGCGAGGCGACAGTACTAACCACTGCACCACCATGCAGCCCTAGAAACAGTAACTTGGGGAAATATATGTCAGCTTCTCTGCATGCCCATGTTTTTCCAGCTTTTCCCTTAAACGTCTAGGATTT
>CAKAOH010021492.1:17941-64756 GCA_916701665.1 Sebastiscus tertius | reverse complement strand
TTTTTTTTTTTTTTTTACTGAATCAGCGTTTTTGGTTTCAGCAGCTCAGTGACCGGACGATTTGCCGTTTTCCAACAATCAGATGAATGAGCGAAACATGCTTACAGTACCGCTTTGAAATCACTTTATCGTACACTACTTTGAGAAATGTCAATACAATTGTTGTCAAAGTAATGTTGTTATATGCTTTGTGGCCTGGAAACAAGTGAGAACACCGGGGAATAAAAAATGTATATTGTGTTTTGAGGAATCTTTGTTGCTATTTCTGTTCAGGAGGTGAACTTGGCATCACCTTTTAATCCATCACATTAAGCCGGTGCCACGTCAAGGTCAATGCAAAAATGGCAATATTACAATTACTGCCCTTAACATTTGCCATCAATTTGTTAGATGTAAATGTCCTCACTCTTATTTGATGAAGTAGTAATAGAAATTAGAAAATAAATCAATGTAATTGTGAAATGTGTGCTGTCCTTTTCGGATCAGCAGTTAGCCATTATGTGTGGAAAATGACATCCATGTCTTGGGGACATCCTGCTATCAAATTAAACTGTCTAATAGCAATGATGGACCAAGATAAACACCGTCTATAACACAGTCTAGAGATAGATTTGCTTGATCCGTCGAATAAATCATTCTGAATGTGATGTGTATGAAATGTGCTTGCCCGTGTGCTGTATTAGCTTTTGGAGCTTTTTTTTTTATTATTTCACATTCAAATGTACTGTTTTTCACTGTATTGATTGTTGCTAAGCATCTAAAGTACTTCAGGTTCAGGTTATTGTCAAAAATATATTATAAAATCCTGAGTTGTTGACTCACTTCGTCGGAGCAATGGCAATCCGATTAGTACTGACAAGGTGGGAGAGGCCAAGTGTTTTTAATGACGGAATATGGATCTTTTTCAAAATGAGTTCACGTAAATCAGTAGATTCTGTCAATGGCTTACATGTCCTATGAGAACATTCCCTGTATCAGCTAAAAGTGTGGAGGTAGGGACAGCTTTGTACTCCGGACAGCTAAGGAGGCTTTTATTCACATACTGAGGGCCTTTGTATCCTGATGAATGAGAGTTTTGTATCTAACACTGAAAAGGCTCTGTTTTAGAGAGCACAATCGCGGGAAGGAGAAGTAAACATTAAAGGATAACTTTGGTATTTTTCAACCTGGACCCTATTTGGCATGTTTTTGTGTCTAAGTGACTAATGGGGACAACACTTTTTGAAATTGGTCCAGCATTGAGAGAGAACCCTGCAGCCACCAGCCGCTAAACGGGCCGTAACGTAATTATTTGGGGCAACCTGGTCCGTCAGTTTACGTCCATTAAAAGTGTTTGTTTTTGCCACACAGACATGCTCAGATTGTTAATGTAAGTGTCTGGCAACATTATGGAAAGGACCCTACGGAGAAATAAAACCTTTTTCTTAATTTTTGCTTTTGGTTTGTTATTGTGTCATGTGACTTCTTGCCAGAAGACAACAGTGGAAATGTGAGTGAGAGTGGAGAGAGGAGTGGTCATGTCTAGAAGGGAGCCTGCAAATTGAGATCTCCAAAAACTCTTGTGAGACTCACTGCCCGATGACCTATCCTAACTTTAACCATTCAAGGTCAATGCCTAATCTTAACTATTCAAAGTCAATGCCGACACTGTGAAGAACAAATCTGTGTTTGAAATCAGCATGAGGAGAGTTAGTAACGTTAGCTGTTAGCAGCCGGTGGGCAGCACAGTCCTGACTGGATAAATACCAGAGATACGAACATTAACGGAGGTGCCATTGAGTTATTATTATGAGACATTCAAAGTCGGCTAAGGACTATTGGGCGAAGGTAAATTACAACGTTATCATGATGTGCTCAAATGTAATCACGTAAAATTTAGTTTTGGCGAGAAACTTGAATAAATCTAGTTGTTCGAACGAGATGTTTTTTCACATTAATATAAAACAGATATTAGAGAGAGAATTATGAGCTGTTTAACTTCCTAACACTAGCTCTAAGCAGCTTGCCAAGAATTGTTTAATCAAAGCAAATATTTAGATAATCATAATCATTTGAATTGTGTGTTTTTATGCAAACAACCGCTATAGATGACAATAACAAAGTACAGTACTGTGTACAGTAGGCTACCCTCGCTGCCCCGAAAAACAGGGCTTTTTGGACCTGCAGTGCATGTTTTTATATGTTTGCATGCTGGCGGATTCTTTGTTTTGTTAAGTTTTGTTAATGGAAACATTACTACCCAAATCAGTCAGTCCTGTACGGTTCAAAAACTCCTGCATATTAGGTAAATGTCTTAATAATATGCTGTTTGGAGTGATTTTCTGTATAATAAATGCTGAAAAATAAGTGCGCAGTATGATTTCTATAAATTAATGTAGTGATAAAATATAGGTTACGTCTGACAGAATTTGTTTGGCCCCCGGCTACAATCTGGGTTTCTCATGTGGCCCCCACAGGAAAAATAATTACCCACCCCTGGTCATAATGGTGGTACTTGGTGAATCAAATATTTTCTGAGGTGGTACGTGGTGTAAAAAAGTTTGAGAACCACTGATCTAAAGGATCCATATTGTAGAAAGTGAGATTTCCATGTTGATTATAAAGCAGGTCTAGGCTCTATATAAATACTGTGAAAGTATCAAAACGCTCAATCCACAGAGAAATACAAACAGCTTGTATTGAGAAACTGGGCTTTTAAAACGAGTGGTCAGCACTTTCGCAAGTGTGTGACGTCACATTTATACAGTCAGCGGTAGAAGTGACGCTAAACTCTGTGTAGTTGACACATCCTGGCTGCAGTGACGCTGTGAAGATAGTGACAGCACTGACGTGGAAGACCAGAAAACGCTTACCAATCAGAGCAGACTGGGCTTTCGGGAAGGGGTCTTAAAGAAACAGGCGCTAAAACAGAGCGTTTCAGACAGAGGGTAAATACAGGTATAGTCAGACAGACAGAATGTAAATAAAGTGTTTTTTGAACATTAAAGCACGTGAACATGTTCTAGTAGAAACACAAAATAAAAGTATGAACCTGGAAATGAGTCTTCTTTAAAACGGCTTGTTTCACTTCATTATATTTGCAATATTTCTTCACATTCGAACCTTCAACTTCTGTCTCGTCTCAAGCAATTATTGTCTTCGTAACAACCTCTGCCCAACTAGCAAACCTTGACATGTGTTCAACCCTTCCCCTGTGGTGTTTAACAGGTCATGTATCATATTTAAAATGCATATTCATATGGAAAGAGATGGCGATATATATATATATGGAGAATCTGAGGGGGTGAAAAGTTGGCAGGTTTCTAAATGAGATTATTAGCAGCGAGATCATTAGCATACACAAACACGGAGCCTTATTATAAGGCAGCTGGACCACTCGAAGAAGTGCGAGACTCGCTCTGACCTCATTAGTGGGAGCATATGGGAGGCAAACCTGCGTATCAGTGCAGTTATCCAAGTTTCAGTGTGAATTGCCCAGCGTGATCTCCACACTACACTATATGGTCTCAGTCTAATGAATATGCATTACCCCCAAAAAAGACTGGAAGTGGATCTTATTTGGCTAATCTACTTTGTTTTTGCACCTCTCTAATCTGCAGTAATAGCCCAGGGACGCAGGGAGTTTTGTCACATAATGTCTGGATGCTCTAGATGCTTCATATCGTTTGTGATTTGGGCAATGTGGGATTTAAAGCTGCGTTAATTGATTATTTTGGGCCCACTAGGGGGCAGAGAACAAGCTCGAGACACAATATCTGACAAATTATCACCTTATAAAGTTGTTATGGCTAATTATACCTTGTTAACATACAATTGGCTACACATCCAGCGGACACAGATGAATATCAGCATTCATTTGGAGTTTGTTTGTAAGTCCAATATTCACTTTCTCCGTTTGGTCTTTAACAACTTTTGAGACATATATCTGGCTCTTCAACCGCTAAATATTCCATCAAGTCCATAACCAAAATTATTTGGTGCTGGACAGGTAGCATACAATGGGCTTAATTGAGCTTTTATTCTGAAAACAGCTGCCTGCTGCAGCTGGAAACTATGTTAATGAGAGCAGAGTTTGTGGGTCATTAAACCAGCGTAGAGCTGAGGGGAACTGCAGAGTTGGGTGATCATTTTCTGTGAGATTGTCACTACTATAGCAACACCTTATATAGTACACATGGTCATTTAATCCATTACTAAAATAAGAAATATGAATTGGGATTGTACAAAAATTCTTTGGAGGGTGTTTGTTTCTTAATTTGCTGTCTTTTTTTGGAAAGCAGGTGAGGGTCTTTTAATTCTTCTCACCCCATTCATGTCAGCATTTTATTACAGATGAATTGCACATTTATTCCACTAACGGGTGCATACGTGTTGGAAGATGATTTAAGCAGTGGGTGCACTGCTGCCACTAAATATGCATTTATTTTTTACGTCACTGTATTCAATAACCATGACTGCCGCTCTCCGGTATTTAGCTCAACGGCACTTTCTTGCCACTTACAACTTTGTAAACTACAAATGAACAACAACTAAACTGTCATTTTAACATACAATTAAGAACATCCTCTCTTGTAGAGCATGGATTGTGCAGTCATGTGTATCTCTTTGGATTTCAGAGCATCTGGTGTCAACCGGCCCAGATTGCACTCTTGACTTTGGCCAATCACAGGTCATTTCAGACCGGTGGGCGGTGCTTGGTATTTTTTCATCGATAGATCTCAACATGGCTGCCGGGTCAGAAACTCTCTCATTTTACAACTAAACAGTACACTACAAGATGTTTCTGGAAACATTAGAGGAGAGAAATAGGCATTACAGTAACATAATATTGATTCATATTTGATCAGCGCTGCCTAGACAGTCGGCTCACATAGACAGCAGCTGGACAGCAGACTCCAGATCAGCTTCGACTGGTTGTTTTCCTTCTGTCTGTGAAATCTTGCAGATGCCGTTAGGAGCACCAGAGGACACCAGAGCACACAGCGCAACAGGATTTTTTTTTTTTTTCAGATTACCTGTCTCATGCACTACTGTCAAGATATAGCGAACTTTAACTATAACTTTTTTTAATCATATTTGCTCCAATCTCACCTACTGCTGCTTTAAACACTACACATTGACTGTGGCTGTTTACAATTATTAATGCTACTAATATGAGTTTATTAATGCACGCACATGTTCTACACATACACATGGACCCAAGCTGTTGCCTAGCAACGCAATTTCGTCAAAATGCGCTAAAACAGAGCATTTAAGACAGAGGGTAAATACAGGCACATTCAGGCCCGACAGTATGAGGAAAATAAAGGTTCTTTTGGACATTACAGCATTTAAACATGTTCTAGTAGAAACATAAAGTACAAGTATGATCCCAAAAGTGAGAATAATATGGGACCTTTAACTGTAACCAAGATACTTATGAATACCGCTGTGCTCACCGGTACCATAGCGTGAGAGCACACGCTGCACACAGCCTTCTCCCTCTCTTTCAAGCATGGGGCTTTAATTTACCGACAGTAATTGACACGTGTTTTAATATTTAACGGTACGCTCTTTGGCTCAACTGTTTTGAGGAAATGTCTCCCGCCGACTCTGCATTATGTAATTGCTTTGATTATTATGACGGACAGTCAGACATCTAATCTCACACCCATCAGGCTACAGTATCTGATCTTATCCATATTTAGTTTTTTTTTATCATTTGGAAATCATTCAGTGGCTGTAAAAAAAATGTTTTTAAAAGTAAAATATAAAAACTGTCAAACTCTCAAGATGTTATTGTTGATCAAATGTACATGAACATACCTGTACAGGAGCTGGCTGCTTCACTATTGAGACATATTGGGTAAAGATATTAATAATAATAATAATAATAATAAATTGGATTTATATAGCGCCTTTCAGAAACCCAAGGACACTTTACAAAGGGGGCACACAAAAATCATACTAATACATATAATAATAATATTTATACTTATATTATATATACTTTACTATTATTATTATATTATATATACTTTACTATTATATATACTTATTATACTTATTAATATAAATACTTGTTCCAGCTAAACTCCTATACCTTCACTATATTGACAATTAAAGTGATTCTGTTTATGTGTCATAAAAAGCAAAGAACGTGATGACAAAGATGATAAAATAAAGGTCATTATGGCCTTACTCATTAAGTGAGTAAGAAACGGCATAACGACCCCTTAAAAAAAAGTCAGATATGTCAGGCTCTTTCTGCTCAACTCACTAAGGTAAAAAAAAAAACACAGTTACAGCCATACTCTGTGTCCAGTCCTTACTGTAATTTCAGTCTCACAATCCTCATGGGATGCTGTTAGTTAGCCGTATTACTGTCAGCTTATCTCTGACAGGAACCAAGAGAATGACATACAGGAAATAAGCTTTGGAGTAAAGGCAGGTCATTTGGGAAGCAAAATGGAACTCCCATTACTACCTGCAGTGCTAAACATTTCCAGAGCGAACACTGCCAAGGTGCATATCCTGCAGAATATGGCACGAGGTGCTCCAATGTCAGATATAGCAGAAGGGCTTTGATGATGCCCAGGGCTGCAGCGCTGTCAAGAACCCCAGGGGAGCCAGACAGAGGTGGGAAGCTTTTCGAAAGGTCGAAAATTGCAGGGGAACTACTTTCAAGGTTCCTAAAAATTCATCTGGTAGAGAGTGAGGCAGGGTGGAGTGCAGAGCACCTTGAATACATTTTCAAGGCAACATTGGCTTTAGTGCATTTTTTTGTTAAAAATAAAAAACCTGATTCTGTTTGGAGAGGTTTGGAGCTTGACTATGTCATGGAGGAATCTAAAATACAGATATGGATCATAAGAGTCTTTGATTAGATAAATTAAAGCTGCAGTGGGTAGAAATTGAGCAAATACGATTGTTATTTTTATATATGTCATTATATTCTGTATATATCCTCGGCTGTCCTCCGATGCTCCTAATGGCATCTGCAGGATTTCACAGACCAGAGGAAAACAACCAGTCAGAGCTGATCTGGAATCTGCCGTCCAGCTGCCGTCTATGAGAGCCGGCTGTCAATCACTCGTGAACTCCGACCAAACGGTCAAACTAGGCAGCGCTGATCAAATATGAATCAATATTCTGTTACTGTAATGTCTATTTCTCTCCTCAAATGTTCTCAGAATCATCTTGTAGTGTACTGTTTAGCTGTGAAATGAGAAAGTTTGTACCCGGCAGCCATGTTGAGATCTCTTGAGGAAATACCAAGCACCTCCCACCAGCCGGAGCACAGCCAATAGGAACGCTCTCTCTCTCTGAAATGACCTGTGATTGGTCAAAGTCTTCCGTCACAGGCTAGATGTTTTAAAGCCTGAAAACAGAGCCATGAGGAGGTGCAGAAGTCTAGTTTTCTTTCAGAACACTTGAATTACAATATGCTGAAAGGTTATTATGGAATTATAAGTGTTGCCTACTGAAGCTTTAAATGCAGTGTTAACAGGTGTATTATATACCTATTACATATCTATATCTCTCGACTCTCTCCCTTACTTCCATTTTCGCCTCTTTGTTGACACACACAGTAGCTCATATGTTGAACTAATCATCTCCAAGGCCATGATTTATAGGCCCCTTTTGCTAATAAAGACTGACTAACAA
The DNA here is from genome assembly GCA_916701665.1 of Sebastiscus tertius. Classification (NCBI taxonomy): domain Eukaryota; kingdom Metazoa; phylum Chordata; class Actinopteri; order Perciformes; family Sebastidae; genus Sebastiscus; species Sebastiscus tertius. The sequence continues at coordinate 57,109 of CAKAOH010021492.1, read as the reverse complement.
GCTGTCAATGGGAGCTCAAGGTTATTTATGTCCCCCCCTGTTTCAGCAGTGTTTCCTCTCCACCGGGACAATAAGACCCTCTCCACCAATGATATTTAAATCCGTGAAGCATGGATCACTTGCAGTACATGACAGGCATTTTGCTTGCTGCGATAAGGATGATTCATTCTCATCTTGTATTCACCATTAAAAGGAGAAAATCCAAAAAGGGACGCATGTTTAGAAAAGTGTTCTCAAAGGCACAATTATTACCGCCGAAATCTGTGAAAAATAATTACCTCGAAACATTAAGAGTAAATGGAAAATTAAATCTGCTGCCCAAACGGACGTTATCGCACTTGTTGCTCTCCGTGGTCGGCTGCAGACTCCCTCTCACAGCAGCACTTTCACCTTTTAATGTAAAACAAAGCACGCGCTACAGGAATCAATGCACTTGTCATTCACAACTATGGTCAGATCAGCAGAAAGGTCACAAAGCCCCAAAACGTCGACCCCCCCTCACCCTCTCTCCCTCGTCTTGCGAATATCATCCCATTCTCTCCAAAGTTTCCTTTTATGAATCCATCATATGTCACGTCAACCTGTGTCGTCTTTGGCTCGGCTATAGCGCCGACATTCATTACTTGTCATCTTTATGATTCCGGCGGTTCGTAATAAAAAAGGGTTACTGTGGAAACGCGACCAAACTGTTTCGTGCCATTTAACAGCATTTGCGATTTATTAATATAATGAACCCCTAAATGGCATGAATCCAATATTAGCATTCATCTTCCATTAAGTTATGACCACGGTAAATGAACTAGCTAGGGGGCAGTTGAGAATTCTCAACTAGACTTGCATTGTGTTCTTGTTAATTACATGCATTTTCATAAAGGCACAGTGCTTGTTTCTTCATGATTGCAAAGGAATTAATCATGGGTTATATTAACGGCCGTGCAGCGGGGGGTCAAAGCATCTGTGCAAGGTTTAAAGGGGAAGGTTTATGAAACACCAGAAACATATATACTGCTGCTAAGGACTGCTGCAGCTCTCCTTGTTTGTTGTGTTTGTCCCTCCGCACCACGGGAGAAGTCATACAAATATGACTAATGCGTCATGAAATAATCAATAATCCCTCAGTGTTCATAGTGTCAAGAACGTGCTGCACTGAAATCTACAACTGTTTCCTCCTATAGATTATAATTGTTGGAGACTTCCCTGGTGGCCATTATTCATCCATAAGATAAACATGAGACTGGTGCAATCAAAGATAACAGTAAAAAGATTTAGATCTGACTCAGTCGGTGGGCAGATAAAGGAGAACGCTTGCAGCTTGCAGACTTCCTGCTCTGAATTTAATTATATTCATGTGTGTGTGTGTGTGTATGTGTGTGTGTGTGTGTGTGTGTGTGTGTGTGTGAATGTTTTAGGGTGGTTCAAGGGAGAACTTGGGACAAACTGAAAACATGGCGGAGAGGGAGAGAGTGGAAGAAACATGACTGGAGGCCTCAGAACGGGAGAGAACAGCAGCATGTAAAGTTGCTACATCATCTAATTCCTAAAGGTCATGTTGGAGTCAGTGAGAGTCGGCGTGCACCAATCTGCACCGCTGCAGAGAGAGCTATCCTAGTGGAGAATCATCCTTCACAACAAAGCGTCTGTCCATAATAACTGCTGTATTAATTATAAAGATTTTGCAGCCTGTTCCCACTGTGTTTAAGCAAATTAGCAAAGACTGTCTGTAAAGAAGATAGCGTGTCTCCTTATGTGCTAAAAGGAAATCAACACCTAATGTTTTTATGCATTCTGAAGGTGGATTAAAGTGGCAGTAGGCAGTATATTTTTGGCATCATTGGGCAAAAATTTCATAATAACCTTTCAGCATATTGTAATTCAAGTGTTCTAAGAGATAACGAGACTTCTGCTCCTCCTCATGGCTCTGTTTTCAGGCTTTAGAAAATCTAGACCGTGATGGGAGACTTTAACCAATCACAGGTTATTTCAGTGAGAGAGAGCGTTCCTATTGGCTGTGCTCCAGCTAAACAGTACACTACAAGATGCTTCTGAAAACATTTGAGGAGGGAAATAGGCATTACAGTGACAGAATATTGATTCATATTAAATCAGCGCTGCCTAGTTTGACAATTGGTCAGAGTTTGCGAGTAATTGACAGCCGGCTCCCATAGACGGCAGCTTTACAGCAGACTCCAGATCAGCTCTGATTGGTTGTTTTCCTCCGGTCTGTGAAATCTTGCAGATGCTGTCAGGAGCACCGGAGGACACAGAGGAACATGATTTTTTTTTCAGATTACCTGTCTCATGTACTACTGTCATGATATAGAGACCGTTTTATAACAATAACTTTTTTGAATCATATTTGCTCCAATCTCGCCTCCTTCAGCTCTAATATGTAGTTCTGAGGGATCTTTGTTAAATTGAGTGTGTCATTTTTGAAAGAGGAAATGCTTCTTACCAGGAGGAAAAACGTCTTGTCCGCTGTCTCGGCGGAACAGTAAACAAATCGTCTCTTTATACATCCATGGTAGCGATGGTGTTCATTCAGACAGGTGGTCTGTAGGTTTACAGAATGGGCAGATATTTGACAGGGACAAAAAGAAAAACAGACGATGCTTCGGAGACGAACAAGACGACGTGCTCATCTGACGTAATCAAGAGAAAATACGACCAAGTCGGGCTGCACCGAGGTGATCGAAGCTTCATTCATAACGTTGACATTCGAATTATTATCAAACTTACAGAAACATTAGCCTGCCTTCCACCTTTTCTTTCCTCTTCTCTCAAACACACACAGAAGCATAGCATCTCTTTTCAGCGTTGCAGTTTGCAGGCGGTCCCCGATCACTCGTCTCACAGTCGGCAGTTGCACATAGAAACCAATGTAGAAATGCTTTTGGTTTATGAACCAGGAAGGACCCTCAGATCCTCCGGTTCGTCTCTTTTAGTTGTTCCGCAGAGCAGAACAAAAACATTTGTTGATGCTGCTTTTCAGCCATTCAGAGGAACTATTAGGAGCTGAAAATATTGATATTTTTCAACTTAAACTAAAAACCTATCTAATTAGTCTGGCTTTTATGTAGTGTTTTATAATTTTATAATTTTATGGTTTTATTTATCATCATCATTATAGTGTTTATTTTACTGTATTTTGTTTGGTCAACATTTTATTGCTGATCATTGTCTCTTTTGTTGTATTTTATTTTATTAAACTTTCGTTGTTTTGATGCAATCTGCTTATTTTGTGTAGTTTCATGGATTTTTGTTTGTTTATTTTTGATGTTGTTTTTGTTTCCTTGTATTTTATTTATCTTTTATTATCTTAAATACCCATCTTTTATCGCTTTCTTATTCAATGAACTTTTATATTGGTTGTTTTGTTGTGCATTGCTCTCTGGATCCATTTTTGACACTCTACATTTTTGTCGGTCGTCTGTACAGCACTTTGAATTGCATTTGACTTGTTTGAAAGGTGCTATATAAATAAAGTTTGATTGATTGATTGAATGTTAGGTGTCCAGCTCTGTGGACAGTTGTAGCTCGTCTGTCTTACTACGGTCAGAAAGATCCGTCATTTGTGTTTTAACACATTTCGCTTATGAGTTGTTAATCCCGGAAGTTTGAATCTGTAAATATCTTTCCAACGTTACAGAAGTTGCGATGCGACAGTCAGTCTGCAGTCCAAAAGTCAAAATTTATTGAAAAAAGAGATTGTAATTATTTCCAAAATTCTCTGCATGTTTTTACCTTATGAAATATTCTGCTTCAGTCCATATTTTTCGTCATTTTTCGTCGTTAAAAACTGTTTTCTCCTGCATGCACCTGTGCCACCGCTGACATCCTCCACAAGCTTCTAAATTAGATCTGGATAAAAGAGGAGGTACCGAATGACTGGAAAGAAGGGCTAATTGTCACAATTCCCAAGAAAGGCAAACTCAGTGAATGCAAGAACTGGAGAGGCATCATGCTTCTCAGTCCCCAGCAAAATCCTCTGCCGAATCATCTTGGATAGAATGCAAGAACCACTGGACAAGATATTCAGGAAGGAACAAGCAGGTTTCCGAAGAACAACTCCTGTACAGATCACATTGCATCACTCCGAATAATTGTCGAGCAGTGCATCGAATGGCAGTCATCACTGTTCATCAACTTTGTTGACTTTGAAAAAGCTTTCGACAGACTAGACAGAAACATCCTGTGGAAGCTCCTCCGACATTATGGAATACCCATAAAACTGGTCAATCTCATCAAATGCATGAACAATGGATTCACGGGCCAAGTCATTTCAAATGGCAAGCTATCAGACACCCTCCAAATAAAAACAGGAGTACGACAAGGCTGTCTTCTGTCCCCCTGCTCTTTCTTGTTGCCATCGATTGGACTATGAAAAAGTCAGTGGATGGCCAAAGGACGGGGTTACAGTGGACTCCCTTCACACAATTCGAAGACCGCTAGGCCTCACGATCAACGTTGGAAAGACCAAGGTCATGAGGATCAACACTAAATCCCACCAAGGAATAAATATCAAGGAGCAACCCCTAGAAAATGTGGCAGAGTTTGTCTATCTGGGAAGCAACATCAGCACAGACGGAGGAGCAGATAAGGGTGTGGAGCTACGCATCAGCAAAGCAAGACATGCCTTCAGAACACTCCGACCTGTATGGCTCTCTTCCCAGCTCTCCAAAAACACAAAAATCGGAATTTTCAACTCAAATGTAAAATCTGTCCTTCTCTATGGCTGTGAAACCTGGAAAACCACAGACATGATCACCAACACACTGCAAGTGTTCATTAACAACTGCCTCCGATACATACTGAGGATATGGTGGCCCAGAAAAATTACAAATATAGAGATGGATCGGGCATACACTCAGAAAACAAGAAACAAACAGAACAAGACAAACTCTGGACTACAACCCACAAGGAAAGAGAGAAGAAGATGCACCTGTAACGGGGCAGTCTAGCAGCAATCCAACAGCATCATAAATTACATTTATATAAATAATGTTATGTTTGATCATGTTGTTGCATTTCTTCTCTTCCAACAAGCTTATTATAAAGGATTATAATCAGGACATGAACAATTAAAGCTGCAGTGGGTAGACATGGAGCAAATATGATTAAAAAAAGTTATTTTTATAAAACGGTCACTATATCCTGACAGCAGTGCAGTAGACAGGTAATCTGAAAACAATCATGTTCCTCTGTGTCCTCCAGTGTCCTTCGGTGCTCCTAAAAGAATTTGCAGGATTTCACAGACCGAAGGAAAACAAGCAGTAAGAGCTGATCTGGAGTCTGCCGTCCAGCTACCGTCTATGAGAGCCGGCTGTCAATCACTCACAAACTCCGACCAAACGGTCAAACTAGGCAGCGCTGATCAATGTTATATAAAAAATGTGAATCAATATTCTGTTACTGTAATGCCTATTTCTCTCCTCAAATGTTTTCAGAAACATTTTGTAGTGTACTGTTTAGCTGTAAAATGAGAAAGTTTGTGACCCGGCAGCCATGTTGAGATCTGTCGAAGAAATACCACAGCCAATAGGAACGCTCTCTCTCTTAAAAATGACCTGTGATTAGCCAAAGTCTTCCGTCACGGGCTAGATTTTTTAAATCCTGAAAATAGAGCCATGAGGAGGAGCAGAAGTCTAGTTTTCTCTTAGAACACTGTGCATATTGTGTAAAATGACAATAGACCCAAGCACATGAGTAAGTCTGTGTCTGCTGCATCTGTATCTTTCTCTTTCAAAATGACTGACAGAGTGCCGCTACCCCTCTGATAGTGTGTGACACTTTATATCATCACATTTTACCCATCTACTGCTATTCTATTTGAGTTGTTGTTATAACACGGCTGTGTTGAATACTCGATTCTGATTGGTCAATCGTGGCGTTCTGCGGTCTGTAATTTCTGTATTACAGACCGTTTCTATGTATAACAGACCGTTGCTATGTGTGCAGCTCTGATGTCGGACTCTGGAGGACCGTTTTTGTGTCAAAATATTGATTTCTGTAGTAAGTAGCTGTGTAATAAGCGGGATAATGTACAGATAGCGGATCATTGTTGTGAAAGAATCCCCTTCAGGGCGATGAGAGAGAGTGCAGCATCGCCCTGTCGGGGATTCTTTCACAACAATGACCGGCTCGCTGTACATTATGTCCAATTAACATCGTGACATGACAGGGACATTAGAAAACAGTGCCCTTGGCCATATCATGACAAATAGATCCACATGTATGTCCTAAGGAAATGAAGATGTTTCATGCTGCCGCTGCTTCATAGCATCCGCAGTATGTATTGTGATTAGACTAATGTAATCAGGATTTGATTAGGAACAGTCTGAGTCCTTATTAACAAGGCGTTAAATAAACATGAACATTAATGTCACTCTGTTAATGACATTATATTGCTGTGATTTAGTAAGACGTCAGGGGAAAAACGCAGACACACTTTTCAACAGCTCTTTATTTAATTCACAGCGTAAATGCTAAGTCTTGTTCTTAGAGGGAGAATTGCATAATATCCCTCCAATATAAGCCTACACTTTGTACCATTGTCCAGGATTCCAGCGGACCATGAAATGAATACACCGTGATAAATTATTCATTATTCCAGCCTATTTTTTTTATCCATTACATCTCAAAGGAATCCTTGAGTGCATTCATGTTGACAATGCAGAACCGGACGCTGCGCGGTGGCGCTCATTTGTTTTACTCTGAACCACCGGCGTTAACAAGTTGAACGTGACATGCTAGATTAATTATGCTGTAGAGCAAATGACCCCCAGGGTTGCATGTCATATCATACCTTTCGCTATGTCCCGAGGCCTTGAGATCCAGGCTCCCTCTTCACCTGAGAGAGACATAACCGGATTACTACCCTCAGGCTGTCTGTGCTTCATCTCTCTGCTTTGCAGAAACAAAGCCCTTAAGAGTCTGGAAGGTCACATAACTGATGTCTGTTTTATGGAAGCCAGTGGTGCAAAGAGCTGTACATCTAATGCAGAACTTACACTGTTAGTTAAAGTTTGGTTTTTGGGGAATTGTACTACTTTTTCCGTATCCAGAGGGAGACAAACTCCTGGATGCCCTTTTTTTAAGCTATACCAGCAGCGTAGCTCCGGGGAGAGCCACGTTGGCTGGATCGGTCTGGAAGTTCAACGCTCATATCTCAACAGCTATTGCATAGGAATAGCATGACATTTTGTACAGACTTTAAATGTCCCCAGAGATTTATCCCAATAACTTTAGTGATCCCTACTTTTTATTTAGTCTCAGCTCTACTTACAGTACTTGTTGCAAATCACACGTTTGTTCACAAGTAGGTGCATCATTTGCATAATCAATGCTTAATACGGTGATGTAAGTCCACCTGTTCTCCATCTGTGAAGTTCCATTTACAAAAATGTTACCAAAGAGTAATAAGAAGACTTTCACACCACCAGACAAATGTAATTGCGTCAGCAGTCGTAATAGAGAACTACTTATAGACAATTAAAAAAAATATTAACAGTGACATAAATGAAGAGGGAATGGGGATTGACATGAAGTTAGATGCTTAAAAACGTCTTGATAAAATAAAATGGTCCATGACAACACATTCTCACTTCCAACTTGTCAAACATAGGGCCCTGGGAAAATGAGCCTGATAAAAACATGAAACACAACACAAAACCTTTTGAAAAGAATACTGTGTGTTAACAGAATATTGAACTGGGGAACATAGGACCCTAGGAACATAGGACCCTAGGAACATAGGACCCTGGGAACATAGGATCTTGGAAACATAGGACCCTGGGAACATAGGACCCTGGAAACATAGGACTTTGGAAACATAGGACCCTGGAAACACTGCGTACATATGATCTTGGAAACATTTGTTTGAGAAGAGGATTCACTCGTGGGGGGAAAAAACTGAACTTAACAAACTGAATTTCTATCTTTTGTTGTTTATTGCTAAATCTTTGAAAAGTTGTGGTGATTTTTTATTGTCATAATAATATAACATTAGCATTTCAAATAAATATTTAATGGTCTAATGGTCTGTCACCATGTCAGTGAATTTAAACTACTGCTTGCAATCTGAGGATATATAAAGAGAGAGAGTGTGTGTGTGTGTGTGTGTAGAGCCTCTGCTTTTTTCTTACAGTCACTGAGCTATACCTGAGGAATAAAGTCTCATCATTTTCCTTTTTTTTTTTTTTTTTACCATGGTATCGAATTGGATATTGAGAATCGTGGAAATTCACTGGTATTGGTATCAACTACTACATTTCTGGTATCGTGACATCCCTAATAGGGACCTGGGAACATACTGTAAGTCCCTGGGCACATAGAAACAATCCCATAGTGAACTGACTGAATCACAAAGTCTAAAACATCCCAAAAATCCTCCTCATGACAGACAAAGAGCATCTTCAAGTTGTTAAGTCTCTGATTTGTTTCGAGAGAATGAGAGAGACAGAACAAAATAAATTAGCTCCTCTGTTGAGGACCCGTCCACCCTGCACATCATGAGGATTTTATATGATGTTGAAACACTAGTGTTATAAATCACATGAAGACTTCGGCTGGAGCAACGATCAAACAGAATAGACTTTAGACATTACATGTAGCCTAATCATGAAAAGAGTAAAAGTAAAAGTAAGAAAACTTTTCTCTTTTTTTGCAGTTTGTATCAAACTCCCTTTACCCCCGAAAATCAAAAGAAATATATCTAATGTATGAGAGTGTGATCATTTGTATGAAATTGAATGTGGCTCAGGACATATTTGGCTCTATAATGGAGTATTTTAGTATGACGGCATATAATCACGGAGCCGGGGGAAGGGGGTAATATTCAGAGAAAACCTTAGAATTTCTGGAATTAAAGTCAGAAATATATGAGAAAAAACTTGGATATTCTCCAAAATTAAAGAGGCAAATTTAAGTGTAAAAAAGTAAGGTTTTTTTCTTTCTTTTTTTGACAAGGAACGAAAACGTTTCACTTTGCAAGGTTGGGATCAACCTCATCACACCACAGATGCCACAGTTCAACACTGCGGTAACGTGAGCCGCTAAGTGCAAAATATAATTCTCATCACGGGGGCAGCAGACTAAGCAGAGTTTTCCAGACTTCCCTCTCCCCAGCAAACTCTAAGGGCATAATTCACCATAATCTCTGTTACAACACAAAGCGGTTATGTTTTGTGACTTTTCTGTGTTGTTTTACCTTCACGCTGACACAGTGACTGTTAGGCACGGTCCCTTAAAAGCATCAGTGTAACTATGGTAACGCTGTGTGTTCAGAGTATTGTCTGCTCAACGGTTGTTTTTTTTAGTGTTAGCTGTGCTGGGACAAAAGACACACCTTCATTTAGTCAAAGATAGAAGTTGTTCATCTCTACTTTCCTGTAACTTCTACAATATTAATATTTATGTTCATGAAAAAACAGAGAGAACATGAAAGAAAACATGTATAATTATCTTTCAGGACCTCGTTTAGAGGTCACCCTTACCATAATAACCCTACTTTACCAGCAACGAAATTCAAACGGTGTTCAAAGTTTTTTTTCTCGTAAATTTACAACTTTAATCTTTTAAATTCCGAGGGTCTAATATTCTTGGAATATTACCCCCCTCCCTGGCTATGTAATAATTTAAGGTCCAGTGTGTAGGATCTGGTGGTATCTAGCAGTGAGGTGAGGAGATTGCTACCAACTGAATCCTCTCTCATGTGCCAAGTATGTTGGAGAGCTACGGTGGCCGACGCGAAAATGCAAATGGCCCTCTCTCTTGAGCCAGTTGTTGGTCATTTGGAGCAGAGCCAGTGCTTAGAGTTTATGTATGTTGGAAGTGAGCAAAAGAAGCAAGAGAGAGAGAGAGAGAGAGAGAGAGAGAGAGAGAGAGAGAGAGAGCGGCGGCGACAGGAGCGATTAACGTTATCAACTCCGGCCCAAGCAGGAAAAGTTAACAGAGTCTGGTTTGTCTGTTCTGGGCTACTATAGAACCATGGCAGTGCAACATGGTGGACTCCGTGGAGAGGACCTGCTCCCCATGTAGATATAAACGAAACATTCTAAGGTAACGAAAACACAACAATTCTTATTATCAGGTGATTATACACTAAAGAAAAAAAAAATAATAATTATATTACATTTCTGCCAATAGGTCCCCCTAATTGTTACACACTGGTCCTTTAATTAAAACAACTTGTATTTTCGTTTTGTCCCCCCCTCCCTACCAAGAGACTACTTCGCCAGGAGGAGAGCATGCGGCAGCTCCGGGAGATGGACCTTCAGTTAGCGGTTAGCTGTAGCAAGTCGCATTCAGCCAACGCAACCCCCAGCACCGGGAGTCACAGCTGTCTGGCTGTGGGTCTGACCTGTGTACAGCAGGAATTGAAATTTTGCTGATCCGGTGGGATCAGACTCACAGCGCTGGGGTAATAGAAACCTAACTTCACCCTGAGTTTCTTCGTAAGACACTCAATATGATGTTTAAAAGACAGATTGTCTTCGAGGAAAAAACCCAGGTATTTGTAAATTCAGAATTGTTCAGTCACCTTATTATCTACAGTAACAATCTGATACATATCATCAGCTGTCTTCTGGGGATGTGATGGGAGCAACTGGTCTCATTGTTTTTTTAAGTCACTTTAAAGTACTTTATGAATTAAGCAATGCCAAAAGAGAGGCAAGTCCATGGTGGTCCCTTTTGTTGGACCACCATGGGACCTTATTTCAGAAAAAATATGACGGAGTCAACGGAGAGAGACAAATATTTTCGATTCCGTTTGAATCACACGTGATGTTTTGTCGATTTAAAACATAATTTTGCAAGTCTAGAAAGTCTCAGTTTGTTGTAAAACTGTTGAAGTATCAGACTGTGAGAATACGTAATTAGAAAAACGACACACCCAAAAGTCGCATAGTGATGTCTCTCTCGCTGAAGCTACGATGTCTGTGAGTTTGCTACTGGGATGAACTTCTCTCTCTTCCTGGCTGATAAAAAGACCAGGAGTCACTGGATAAAACACATCAGGTCAGATAACGGTTCACCTGTGCGTTGAACATAGATATGTTAGCTAGCTAGCTAGTGTTGGTGACGTATGTTGTGCCAGACGAGAGGCATAGTTCACTGAGAGGTTTGACACAAAACTAAATGATACTACGACAAACAGAGACTTTCTTGACTTGCGAAATTACATTTTAAATTGACAAACATCATATTTGTGATTCACGGCGTAATTCAAATGGAATTAAAAAAATTATTTGTCTCTCTAATGTTGATATTTTCTTCCGAGATAAGGTCTCACGGGGTCCACAGGAAGGGGAGGGACTCCGTCACTCTGTACCTGAACTTCCCCACCTGCCAATGAATTTCAGTGATACAGAGTGCAGACTCCAACAACACTGAGCGGTGGGAGGTTTGGTTTGTATAAAAAAAAAAAAAAATCTCTCCCAGTCTCTCATCCCTCCCAAATTTGGGTTTATGACAAACAACTTAATACACGCTCTTCTTCTCTGCTGTAATTATCGCTCTGCCAAGTGATTCACCAAAACACAGTCCTCTTTGTCATTTCAACCCGAGTAGATAATTACAGGTTTGTTCTTCAAATTAAATTCCTGAGGGACAGTGTACTCGAGAATCAGAAAAGGGCTGACATAGCAGATCCCCGTGCGATCCCTGTAGCCCCCTCTGATAAGATTCACACTGCGGTGTGTAGAGGACAAACCCCCATGTCTTCTTGATTGTAAACAGCCCGGCAAGCAATCGCTTCTTTCTGATCTTTTCACCTGCATAACACAATGCCCAGGATGCTCTTTTTTATAAGCCTGGCTCTTACAAGCTTTTACAGGCCAGCTAAGTTCAGTATTAGCAAGCAATTAATGTAGCAATTAATGTATTAACGTTGTACCAGTGGGAGTGTTTTCAGAGCCTGCCTGACCTTGGCTGGAAAATTGACCCTATAAAGAAACAACATGAAAGTCAGATTCAGTATGGCTCTCAACTTAATACACCCCGGGGAACTGTTAATCTGTTGGCTAGAAAACATTTTGATGAATAACTATCGTAAGGTTTTTATATTTTTCTGCGATGGTATTCCCATCTCTTGCCACCGTTAAAGAAGCTTCAGAGGATTAGGGGAGCTTTTTATTCACAAATGTTAGATTTTTGTTCTTGCTTATATACTGTAAAAGGCCCACAACTGGGAATTTGATTGAACTAACAGCTGCTTTTATGCTGCAAATAGAGATGCCCACGCACGATGGCGACGCTGGCGACGGACAAAGCAGTGGACCAGACAATCGATTATCATTCAAGGATATCTTGCAGAACAGCATTTTTATTCCAGACAAAGTCATCATAAACTCCAAACCAAGGTTGTCCGAAAGTCACTTTTGCTCGACAATTGCTGGCAGCCTTAGCAAACAAAAATGTCTTATCCTGGCCTCATCTGAATGACACGGAGATAATTATCGAGGTGGGCCTCATCAGAATTCATTAGAAGCCCCTTTCTCTATGAGACAATGTGACTATTATGTCAAAATCCCTGTCAGCTATTTTTATCATATCTGCCACAGATCTAGCTTCAGTGAATTCATAGGGAGGTAATTACCTCACACTCAGGAAAAATAGGGTGGAGACCGACAGACGGAGGGAGGGGAGGTTTGGCACAAACCAACACCCTAGGGTTGTCTGACTACAGGAGCGGCACGCAGGAAGAGAGTTAAAATGTATGAGATAAAAATCAGGGAGACAAGGAAATTTATGATTACTGTGTCACTCCGAAGAGAGCTGTTGATGAAAGCTAAATGTCAGCGCCAGCTATGAGTTTGATTAACCGCATTCTGCGGAAGAAAAGCTGAAGGCAAGCTGTGAGCCGCTGAAATTCAGAGAGTTACACCAGCGAAATAATTCATTACCATCTTTGGTGGCAAAAGTCAAACTTAAAGTGGGAGTAGGCAGTATATTTTTTGGCATCGCTGGGCAACAAAAATCCATAAAAACCTTTCAGCATATTGTAATTCAAGTTTTCTGAGAGACTTCTGCACCTCCTCATGGCTCTGTTTTCAGGCTTTAAAAAAATCTAGCCCGTGACGGAAGACTTTGGCCAATCACAGGTCATTTCAGAGAGAGAGAGCGTTCCTATTGGCTGTGCTCCAGCTGGTGGGCGGTACTTGGGATTTCCTCAGCAGATCTCAACATGGCTGCCGGGTCACACATTTTACAGCTAAACCGTGCACTACAAGATGGTTCTGTTAACATATGTGGAGAGAAATAGGCATTACAGTAACAGAATATTGATTCATATTTGATCAGCGCTGCCTTGTTTGACCGTTTGGTTGGATTTCGCGAGTGATTGACAGCTGGATGGCAGACTCCAGATCAGCTGTTGTGATGTATGTTATGTTGATAAGCAGAGTGAGAGACGTTGTTGAGCACTGCGAGGACGGCTATGTCATCTGCATATTTGAAGTAGAAGGTAGTGTTGGATGGACTTCGACAGCTGTTTGTATAGATTGTGTCGAGAAATGGACTGAATAAGCGTCCATGTGGAGCTCTGTCATTGAGAATATTCTTGGAACACTGACTCTCTCGTGAGCAGGATGAGGAGGGTTTAGAAAATGGATGGATGGATGGTAAACATCCACACACAAACATAAAATATATTTAACAAGAGTTCTCAAGTGTTGTTTTGGCAGTTATGTAGACGTACGAAAAGTTTGGTTCCCAAATTAGATATTCACCAACGGAGCCTCGTTGAGCTTTCAAAATTGCCTTTAAGATTTAACCAAATCATCATTAAACTGATTCAGCTGGTAGGTTATTGGTGACACAAAGAGTTTTAAAATAAGAAATTAGTTGTACTTTTAAACAATTTAGCAAAGAACATCATTATGATGAACAGCGCACGCCCCAACAAGGATCAAAGCTATAGAAAACTACAATGGCACCCAGAGACCACAGACCTCTGCCAAGCGGCCCGAGTATGATAGCCCCCCCCCACCCCCCCCCCTCTCCATTCAGCTTGCGCCATCATCCACGTGTATTTTTGTTTATGTTGAGATCAGCTGTACATAGCGGAGCATCGTAAAACACTTCATTCAAACTGGACAGAAACAAAATAAAACTCACCTAAACTGTCTTCGTTACTCTTTCCAACAATCACCAAGTGTGCTTTGGTCCAACTCAACTGTAATTTCACAGAGTTTAATGTGAAAAAATGTTGATTCTACAGGTGTGTCCCCCCCACTTCCTCCACCCCCCGCTCTCTCTCTGCAGGCAGAAGGAAAGAACTGATGAATGCGTCATCAGGTACACTGCGCATGTGTTGTAGCCTGTGGTGTCAATGCTCAGGCTGAGCAGAGTTATTAAAAAAAAAATCTTGAAGCCGGATCATGGTCTGGATCGCCACCAAAATGTAATGGGTGATGCATTGTGCCAAACCCCACCCCTCCAAAAATGTTCATTCAAATCCATCACAGACTTTTGGAGTAATCCTGCTAACAGACAAACAAACAAACCGACAAACCAACGCCGGTGAAAACATAACCTCCTTCCTAGGCCTTCGGCCTTGGTGGAGGTAACAAAGCTACGTAGACCAATATTGTCTCAATTTTCTGCAGCTTTCACCATCAGAACAGTTTGAAAGATGTTATACTCACATAAAAAAGTGTACTCACAGTGGCTTTAATGTTGTTCTTAGGATGTTGTGACACTGCACAGTAAAAGACGGAAAAAAAATAAGTCCCGCTTTAGGAAGCAGTCGGCACTCAGATCTGCTCATTTCCTATAACACGCAAGAGAAAGTATTGGTTATTCAGGCCTATTTCATCACATCCTCTCCATCACCAGTCAGGTGTGACAGCCTTTTAATTAACCTGAGTGACATCAAATGATCACATTTATCATGTCCACGCATTCACTGTTCATCCAAGTGTTTGTTTGAGCGGTGAGACGAAGGAAGACAGATAAGCTAATGCTAATGTTTACTTCCTAACACATTACTAATTTGTGAAGCAAGCTTTACAGAAGCATTTTGGATGATAGGAATTCATGCACGGATAAACTAGCTCTGGTACATCGATATCACAAAGATGTATATAATCATGATCCTCGTGGGACCTTAGTATATTTACACAGGCGCCACAGAATGTGGAAGTCAGAATCTCATTCACAAAATGTTTGGGACTGTGATGTATTGCACAAGCAAATGGTTAATCAATAGGATTATAGTGTGAAAATGTTCTTGATGCACTTTCACATCAATATTATGCATAGAATTTCCTGTACACCCCCAATCCACCTGGTGTAATCCCTTAACTCTCATGACAGATATGTGTGCGTCCATTTAATCAACTGGTTGCAGAATAATCTCATCATAAACAGCCTCAGCTGCTCGTCTCCCGGAGTGAACGACGCGCCCTCTATCTCTCATGCCAAATCAAAGCATCTCGCTCTGGCTTGGCGCCAGGTAAGATAGTAGCCCAGCCTGCCACGCAGCCGCCACCCTGGCCGGCAAAAAAGCCCACCCGGTGTTAATTCAGTGCAGAGACCGGCCTGGCAGGAGCACTGTTGGGGAGATTGATGATGTTGCTGTGTTTGATTACTTTTATTTGTGTTTTTGGCACAGGAATGTCTTTGAATCTTTTTTTTTCTCCTCCCTCGCCTTGTCAGAGAAAACCAATCACGTTGACAAGGATTTACAGACCCGGGTTTCATCTCGTCTCCCTCTCTTAACCACTTATCATTTGTGTATTAAGAAACACTACACTTAAAGAAGAACTTCCTCAGAGGATTCTGTACAGCCAGAAAGACAGCTTGAGTGACCTTGTAGTGCAGATTTGGGACACAAACACACACACTAAAGACACCTTTAGGCCTTTTGGGAAAATGCCTGGAGAGCTATAAAAAGGCACTTTCTGTAAGCTTCTCTTTGGCTTAACAGGAGCTACAGTAGTAGCTATCCCATTTAATATTTATAAGCAACATATCAACACACAATACATGTGTACAGCACACTACAAACACATCAATGTAGTTATAAGGAACCAATAATTGTTTTTACGAGCAGTTAACAAATGCTTGATAGTGACAGTATGACATAGCTGCAATCACATGTAATAATATATGATTACACATTACAGTGTGTTATTAATACACATGTATACATTTTCCCATATGCTCCCTTGGAAATAAATAATCTGACTGTTTTTATATCCAATAAGCATGCTTCAAAGGACAAGTTATAATTGTTGAAAAATACATTAACACAAAAAAAGTCCCTGCTTATCAACTATTTAGTAAAGCTTCAGTAGGCAACAATTTGTTGGCATCATTTGGGCAAAAATTCCATAATAACCTTTCAGCATATTGTAATTCAAGTGTTCTGAGAGAAAACTAGACTTCTACACCTCCTCATGGCTCTGTTTTCAGGCTTTAGAAAATCTAGACCGTGATGGGAGACATTGACCAATCACAGGTCATTTCAGAGAGAGAGAGCGTTCCTATTGGCTGTGCTCCAGCTAAACAGTACACTACAAGATGCTTCTGAAAACATTTGAGGAGGGAAATAGGCATTACAGTGACAGAATATTGATTCATATTAAATCAGCGCTGCCTAGTTTGACCGTTGGTCAGAGTTTGCGAGTGATTGACAGCCGGCTCCCATAGACGGCAGACTCCAGATCAGCTCTGATTGGTTGTTTTCCTCCGGTCTGTGAAATCTTGCAGATACTGTCAGGGGCACCGGAGGACACCGGAGGACACCGGAGGACACAGAGGAACATGATTTTTTTTTCAGATTACCTGTCTCATGTACTACTGCCATGATATAGTGACCGTTTTATAAAAAAATACTTTTTTTAATCATATTTGCTCCATGTCTACCCACTGTAGCTTTAATTGTTTATGTACTGTTTATAATCCTTTATAATAAGCTTGTTGGAAGAGAAGAAATGCAACAACATGATCAAACATAAAGAAGACAGCTGCTTCCCAGTGGTAGAGTTAAACACTGATGGGATATGTAACATGTATCTCATGAGACATCTTTGACATGATGTGAGTTTCAGTTCTTCCCTGAGGGTTCACACATACTGTCACATAGAAGTCTATTAGAAAATGAGCCTACCTCTCACTTTATTTATTACCTCAGTAAACATTGTAAACATGAGTTTATGGTCTAAATTGCTAGCTTCAAGTCTTCTTCAGAGGGCTTGTTTTCCTGAAAAGTGGCTTACAAATGTTGGTAGTAGCGGGTTGCGTTTTTCTGAACTTGTTTCGAAAGTGTAGTTGCTTATTTGGGCTCCTGTCTCTCTCCTCTATACCGGTCTAGTTTGTCCTGTTGCAGGGTCCGTACAAAACCCCGATCAGGCTTCAATCAGGCTTACAGACATTGGATTCACGGTCTAAGCAAAAATGCTGAACTTATTGAAGTTTAGTTAACAAGAAAAATGGAAATGTACAAGCCAAAAACGGATGCAAAAATGCAATGAAATGCATGCAATCCAAAATATATTCATACATATATGTATGAAGTGATCAAGTGGCCGCCTCTTTCTCTCATATTGCTGCAAGTAGGTAAGGTCGCTTGTTTTGGGCTTGTTTCTATAGACCTGGTTGCTTGTTTCTCTCTCGAGATCTGGCAACATTTATCTTCTTCAATACAGCATGATGTTCATTTACTAAATGATGGTCCCATTTAGAGTCAAATAGACCATAAAGCAGGGGATGCTTTAAGGTGTGGCTTGACAGGTCGCTACCATTACAACTTTAACCCTTTCACAGTGTGTTGTCAGTTCATGAAAGTTAATTATAACCTTTTTGGTCGCCCGAAAATGTCTTATTCAGTATTCGGCTTTACTTAGCTCCACCCTCTCGTGTCACTTCTGGTTGCAAATAACCAAGATGGCGACGGCCAAAATGCCGAACTCAAGACCACAAACCAATGGGTGACGTCACGGCAACTACGTCCACTTCTTGTATAAAGTCGACAGCAATCAGTCACAACTTTGAGCCTCTCAAAGGCACTGCCCGAGAAGTTTGACGGCTGCCTCAACTAGGAGTGAAGTGGTAGTGGAGTCCTTCAAATATTCAGCCCCACTCTTTGAATCTAATGCAGTGAGACATTGGGCTATACTTGGGGTGAGTAATGCAATATTTCTCTGAATCAATGTTCTGCTCTGCGTGTTATGACGCTCCCATCAGTTCTGAAGACAACAAGCAGAAACAAAGGGATTATGCGCTCATATAAAGAGAGATAAATAAGATATTGCCCCTTTCTTTTGGCGTTTATTTTTAGAGCGGAGGAGTCGACAGATTGCTTACTTCACATGAGAGTATCAGCGCCCCGGGGGTAGTTTGCTTCGTCTCTCGCAGAGCTGCCATTTTAAAGCAAAAGCACTCACTGTCAGATTCCACTGCAGTGTGCCACTGCTCATCCAGCTGGACTGACACCGGACGATGAAAATCCTCAAAACCAGACTTAGACATGAATTATACATTCTGATCCTCTCTTCAGATTAGATGAGGAGCTGCTCATTGTGTAACACTGTCCTTTAATGAGAGAGTGAATACATACAGGAGGACTTTGAAGTTGTTGGTAGTCAGGAATTAAAGCTGCAGTGGGTAGAAATGGAGGATATATAATAAAAAAACAGTCATTATATTCTGACAGTAGTGCATGAGACAGGTAATCTGAAAAAAATCATGTTCCTCTGTGTCCTCCGGTGCTCCGAACAGCATCTGCAAGATTTCACAGACCGGAGGAGAACAACCAATCAGAGCTGATCTGGAGTCTGCTGTCCAGTTGCTGTCTATGAGAGCTGCCTGTCAATCACTCGCGAACTTCGACCAAACAATCAAACTAGGCAGCGCTGATCAAATATGAATCAATATTCTGTTACTGTAATGCCTATTTCTCTCCTCAAATGTTTCCAGAATCATCTTGTAGTGTACTGTTTAGCTGTAAAATGAGAAAGGTTGTGACCCGGTAGCCATGTTGAGATCAAGTTGAGGAAATACCAAGCACCGCCCACCAGCCGGAGCACAGCCAATAGGAACGCTTTCTCTCTCTGAAATGACCTGTGATTGGCCAAAGTCTTCCGTCACCATCTAGATTTTTTTAAAGTCTGGAAACAGAGCAGTGAGGAGGTGCAGAAGTCTAGTTTTCTCTCAGAACACTTGAGTGGTTCACTGATCAAAGTGGATAACGAAAAGGTTAGGTATGAAGGACATAGGTATGAATATTATGTTCCATTTCTGCTGATAAATCGTACACACTGGTCCTTTAAAATATGTGTTACTATCACTGTTGTGTCTAATTATACTATTCTCCTTTTGTCTTCCAGTTGGATATATTTACAACGAAACAATTCTTAATTTTTTCCAACAGGAGTGAGTCATCTGCCCCCTTTGCTTTTTAAATTCCTTTATTAAATCTGAACAAGTGCTCTGATGTGACTCATCACCGGCTTTTGAGGCTCCTTGTGTTTTTATTGTGACAGAAGGTTTCACGATCACGCACTCTCAGGAAAGGAGTCTTCAACCTGATGAATCCATGTGGTAAAAAAAAGGTTCATTTCTCAGTAAACCGGATGGATGTCTACATCTTACACCGAGACAGTGATAGACACAGAGACAGTCGCTCTAACACTCGCAACAAACAACCACCCACACAAACCTTCGTGCCTGCGAGCCTTTTTCTTGCACATGCCCAAAACACATGCACTCACAAACCCCCCAAATTTACCAAGAATAAAAGTAGAAAGGTGACTGATAATTCTCCTATGGAACGTCTTTGAGGGAAAAGATGAGTGATATATTCATCTAGCTCCACTCATTATTGTTCACTAATTGTCTGGCAGGACAAAATCACATCTCCCCTGCAGTAACTATTTGGAGTGCGTCTCAAGTGATCGCGATGTCGTACTGTGACCTATTTCTCCCGTCTTCTTCGTGAACATCATCCAGCAGTCTCCCACCAGTAATGAAATGCAGCAGAGGAGACAATCTGCAACAGATTTATACCTTGAGGGCACAGCCACCGCCACCCAATATCAAATCTTTATTATTTTGTGCCCAGAATCAAGCCACTTTTTTTCCCTTATCTACCTAGCTAGCTCGAAAGAGCTCGGAGCTTGATTGTAAAGAAGTGTAGGTTTGCTCTGGGAGTATGCTTCCCCCCTCTGTTGGTGATTGCCTGGCACAACCTAAAAGAAGTCGGAAATACAAGTTGAAGTGTAATTCCAGTTGATGACTTCTGGCGCTTCACACTGTGTTCTTTTTCAAAAGACCAGCGTCGGCTACCCTTTATCTCTCCTCAACGGGAGAAGTCATCATTATCTCAACTTGTTTGTGTGCTAAAATACAAGGGCTGCTTGTTCTTCAAATGGGCCTGTGGTCCGGCTAACATATGCAGTGACAATTCCTTGTAACTCCGCCACAGGAAACTGAGCATAGCCGCTGAATACAAAATGGAAGCTTGCCTCCCTGTGACCCTGGTAAATCAACAAGAGAGGGCATTTGATTTACAGGGGAGGTGGGCACAAAATCATCATGGCAGATGCTCACATAATAGACAGCATCAGCATGTGGGGCATCACTGTGTGCCTGAAGCTACAAAACACACAGATAAACAACACAGTGAACACCGGCGTTGCGTCCAGACACACAAATGTGAACAAATAAATAATCAGCACGGACGACAGCGTCGCTCAGCCCGACACATGCTCCGCCATGCTGACCGTCGGTGCAGAATGCGGACAAGGAATATTGAGGCACGACGACATGAAGTGCATCACTGAGCTGCAGGCATGTAGAGTCAGGGACATGGAAATATTCCACATGCACGCAGAACTGCCAGCACCTGCAGCACTGACGAGCCGTCTCCTTCAAAAACTAGACTGCATTCTCGGGGGGTTTCTTCGGGGGGTCCCAGCCGACGTCAGGTCAGATCCTGTGTGTGGGCGGCCAGGCGGCGGTCCAGCTGACAACTGTTCCTCGATTCCAGTCGGCAGTCTGGCTGACACCTGCTCCTCATTTCCTGCTCCTACTGGGCTGTAGCAGTCACCTGTGATTCTGCCTGACTTGAATGAGGGACTCGAGTACTGACCTCAAGTCCCTGGGTCATCCTCTGTGGCCGTGTTCCAGAGGGGTCCTGTCTCCACCTCCGTTCTCCAGAGGGGTTCCGTCACCATCTTCGTCCTCCTAAAGGATCTAGTCTCCATTGCCGACCTTCAGACTGGTTCCGCCTGCGTCGCCGACCTCAAGGTCATCTACTAGGGCGATTCCACCGGTCTGGTCGACCTCCTGCCCGGCCCCCAGATGGAGCTCCACCTGTCTGGTTCTCCTCCTGCCCTCTTCCAGTGAGATTCCACCTTCGCCATTGGCCTCCTGCTCGACCTCCAGTGGCTCCTGCCTTTGCCTATGCCCACCTAATCAGTTTTGCCTTTCTATTCTGCCCAACCCACCAGCTTCCTATTCCCACTAATCAGATACAGTTCTTCAAATACCAGCCGACTTCCTTTGTTCAGTTTGTCCAGTTCATTCTAGTTACCACTGTCAACCGCTACCGGGGCGGCTGTGGCTCAAAGGTGGAGCAGGTCGTCCACCAATCAGAAGGTCGGTGGTTCGATCCCCAGCTCCTCCAGTCAACTGGCACCTTGCGTGGCAGCCTCTGCCATCAGTGTATGAATGTGTGTGTGAATGGGTGAATGCTGACATGTAGTGTAAAGCGCTTTGAGTGGTTGAAAGACTACAAAAGTGCTACATAAATGCAAGTCCATTTACCGGAACCTGCCTGTCTGCCCATCTGTACCTGTCTTACTAACAACACCTGTCTGTAAGCTCTTTAATGCATTAAATCCCAGAACTGCACAAGTCTACATGTTTTCCTGTCCTTCCCCTGCTGCCTGCTCTCCTAACCATGACACGAAAGCCTGTTATCCTGGAAAAAAAAAAACACCCATTGTTCCGAAGGCCCACTGCTCCTAAAATATACACTCTTCCTGCAACAAACAGAATCACATGGCTAATTATAATGCAGAGTGACATCATCAGACCTTCAATGATGAAGGCATGACCACCTTACTCTGCCTTTGATTGGCTAGTACTCGTTGCTCTTTTTGGTTGATTTGGTTAAGTTTAGGCGTGAGGAGTGAGATGGGTTTGATGGTGCACGGCAGCTAGATTCTTGCAATGTCACGAGATCAAACGAGAATCGCGGGTTATGGAAAAACAAAAAAGCGATTGCAGAGAGAAGCAGAGAGAAGGGTCTACAATATGCGTTTGAAGGATATACCCGGGATGTAAAACTGATTCAGCAACAAAAACAGGTAAAACAGTGTAAAACTTAACCACCATATAACCTGGCAACCGAGGCAGAATATAATGAAATTAAGGAGCAGCACTGTTTCTGTAAAACCAGGTGGGATTTTATTCACTGTTACAATCATTACAAAGCAAAAGCAGCATATGTTCAGTATACCTTCAGTAGCTAGCGTAGCATAGTGTTAACACTAGTTAATGATATGCTTACACACTCTGCTAGCTATGTTAGCTCAGGTTTTTATTTAGAAATGTAACATTTTAGAAACATATATCTCCCAAGCTCTCTGGGTAATGAGTACCGGGTAACGTTTAACCATGAGTAGCTAGACATCCACAAAACCAGTCTGAAAATGAAGAAAATCTGAAACAATTGCATTAGAGTCCAGTTATCGGACCCTGGTCAGAGCTGGCCAATGCTACGCTATGATTGGCCAGTCTGTGTGTGAGGGGCGGGACTTAGTGAAGAGTCAATTGGAAGTGAATAGAAATATTTATTGAGGTCTCTAGACCATCATTTTCATTAAAGCAATAGTAAGACAATTTGGGAAATAAGCTTGTTCACTTAGAGTTAGATGAGAAGATCAATGCCACTTTAGATGTGTCTGTCAAATATCAACCTACAGCCAGCAGCTAGCTTAGCATAAGGACTGGCAACAGCAGGAACTAGCTAGCCTGGCTCTGTCCAAGGGCAACAAAATCAGTTGACCAGCACCAAAGATTGATTTAAAGCCACCGTGTTTTTTTTATGTGATTATAGCACTGTTCAAATAATTTTGAAGGCATAGGTTTTTGTTTGTAGATAACTTAATCAATAATGGAGAAAATTGGTGCAAAGGGGCATAATGTATTTCTATCTGCCACAGTGCCTTTATTGATAGAACCGCTAGGGGGCACCACAGTTGAACTTTTTAGAAATGTTACACAGTGGCTTTAAAAATTCTAATCAAACACACAATTTCTTGCACATTTTGTCACATACTTTGGACCTTTCTTAAACCAACATACACATGTCTATGTAAACACATTTCCAACAGAGAAATAAAAGTTGACTTTATATGTCATAATTCTGGCTCAGTACGTTCTGTGATTATTGTTTTAATCATGCCTAATTTTTATTTTATTTCTTGTCTTGGCAGAGTTGGGCTTCCATACAAACTGAGTATAAATGCATGTTATCTACTGTAAAACATTTTAAAGCCTTCAATATGGATGACAAAATAAATGATATACTCAGTCAGTCAAACGATAAACTAAACTCAGGAGAATACAGTGAAGGAAAAGTGAATCGATAGCTATAAATGTGCCTTTGAGCAAGGCAAACTATACAACACAATACAAAGGCTCTGATTGCACCAGGCAGCATGTAAGTGTAATTTTGTGGATGTGTGAATGTGAAGCTGTGCATATCCAGAAAACAGCAGTGGACATTCTCTCAATAAGAAAAGGTTAAAGGGGAAATAAGTGAGAGTTTTACTGCCTCACAACACAAATGCCTGTGTTACATCTGTGGGAGGTTGATGGCATTTTCTGATCAATACCAATGATTCAACAATTACTTTGCCAGGCGCTGAGATTTCAGGCTTTCAAAGCTTACTTTCATTTGCTGAGCTCTTTTAAAGACACACTCATACTGGCATTTTCAATTGCTCATCAATGCAGTGTGCTGCTATCAGTGTCAGACTAGACATTTCAGATAGGTAATAAGCCTCATTCTCAAGCTACAAATGCAACTTATATTTGTTTGATACTTGCCATGTCGATATGTAACTTCCATGTCTGTACTTCTTCTATAATGAGAAATGTAAGGGACTACTATTTGAAATTGAGTAATTACATTACAGTTACCAATACCAGTAATGCCCTGTTACTTCGACAGTTTGTGTGCCATCTTACTGGTAGTACTACTGGTCAAGTACCGACTAGCTTGGTGCAGCTGCCACCCAAAGAGGAGAAACGTATCTCTAAAGTTGTTTTATTTATATGTCTTCTTAGCAGGCTTGCTGGAATAAGCCACAGGTAAAGAAGAATCGGCTGGTTTTGTTCGGAGTTGGAGGGTGTGAGAACAATGCAGCGCAGACCACACTGTCAGGACCGGACTTCTCACGTGCTGCTGCTTGTAGTCACCATAGATAACGTTAGCTGCTGATGGTCAGTACATACTTCCAAACTGCAGGCTAAACCACAATGTCTTGTTTCCAGCTTCTACACATGTCAAAGCTTCAGTAGGCAACAAGTTTTTGGCATCATTGGGCAGAAATTCGATAATAACCTTTCAGCATGTTGTAATTTAAGTGTTCTGAGAGAAAACTAGACTTCTGCACCTCCTCATGGCTCTGTTTTCAGGCTTTAGAAAATCTAGCCCGAGACGGGAGACTTTGACCAATCACAGGTCATTTCGGAGAGAGAGCGTTCCTATTGGCTGTGCTCCGGCTGGTGGGCGGTGCTTGGTATTTCCTCAAGAGATCTCAACATGGCTGCCGGGTTACAAACTTTCTCATTTTACAGCTAAACAGTACACTACAAAATGATTCTGAAAACATTTGAGGAGAGAAATAAGACTCCAGAAAAAAAAGCAGACTCCAGATCAGCTCTGATTGGTTGTTTTCCTCCGGTCTGTGAAATCTAGCAGATGCCGCTAGGAGCACCGCAGGACACCGGAGGACACAGAGGAACATGATTTTTTTCAGATAAACTGTCTCATGCACTACTGTCAGGATATAGTGATATAGTCATTTTATGAAAATAACTTTTTTAATCGTATTTGCTCCATTTCTACCCACTGCTGCTAGCTGCTGATGGTCAGTACATACTTAAAGGGGAATTTTTTTATTGCCACTGTCGCACCGAGTCCATGCTCATGGGGGATCTCTTGTTGGGTCTCTAAATTATAGAGTACGGTCCAGACCTGCTCTAAATGAAAAGCATCTTGAGATAACATCTGTTATGATTTGATGCTATATATAAAAACAAATTGAATTGAATATTCACAGAACATATTAAAGAATACTGTATAGAGAATACCGATTAGAGCATTAGCTATTACGAGGGAGAATGAGACTGCAGGGTGTTTAAAACTAGAACGATAACCACTAAATCCCACTTGGAGCTATTAAACACTCCATGCTACACAAATATTGTTAAACAAACTTGAGTGTGGTTGAAACTTCTCTGAATATCATCTCGATCCATCAGCCGTCCTGGGGAAATGTCAGCTTGTTGAGAATATGTTTACCCAGTTGGGTTGCCCATTACAAGCTGATTAATTAAAAGCATGTTTCTAAATCCCGGAGACTATGTTGTGATCAGTCAACAGGACTATTTAAGAGAATTTGAGGGAAGAGGTCTTAAATTGTCAACGTGTCCTTGTCCCAGCCAATGGTGGGATTAAGCAGGGGGATCAAGGAGTGTGTCTGTGCATGAATCAAAGCCTTGTTCAAATACAGGCGCACTGCTCTGATTTCAAATGAGAATACTTTGATAGTATAATACACATCCCTCTTTTGTAGTCTTCCAAGGACCTTGTGGAAAAGCCAGTCGTCACCAAGCAACAGCTGGTGCAAATGGAATATCTTGTCTTGTTTGAAAATATTTAACTTCACTGATGATGAAGAAATGAAAGATTCTGCTTCATCTAAATAAAAGATGGCTTTGATTCAGACAAGAAACCCAGAAAGGTAAAACACAGCACCAGTCTGCATTACATGCATACCTGATTTCCCACAGCGCGATCAATAAAGTTTCATTTTACACGTTATTCTGGGCCTAACCGCCTCACACGTCAAGCAAGCTCTTACTCCCACACAGTGAAATACTGCTGCTGCATTTAAATAGAGCACAATTGCGAGGGGTCAACTATATATCATTGTATGGAGTGGGATAGAAACGTTTTATCATTAAGGTACAGTACGTCGGTTTGGTTATGTGTGCCGTTTCCATCGAGGTACATCTATTTAAACCCTTTGTGGTAATTGTCTCACTACAACTACACTTGATGTCTCTGTAGTGTACTCCTACTCACCTACAACTCAAGCTGAGAGCAGCTCTCGTGTGAACATTGGACTGAATAATGAAAATATAGCCGCGGGCTGCTAATTGGTGTTGCAATCAGAAAACTATCACTATAGAATGGTGCTTTTGTTTCAAAATCCAGTGAGCCTTGAAATATGAGATATTGGCCAGAAAAAAAAGATCCCTCAATCGAAAGCGACATCGCGTTCAGTGACCAATCAACTTCAAATGTTTTCTTGTGATTCTTCTTGACAATTTGTTTGCGACAACTCCCCATGATATCTATTGTAGTGCACTGCCGCCTGATTAGTTATTGACGTCTGGTGATTAAAACGTCCGGTCTCAGTCTCATCTTCCTTTCTCAGGCTGTCACGCCGGTTGACGCCTGCACGGTAGCTCCAACCTCCATACAAAATGCACTACGGCTTCTCGATCAATTAACCACCGCTTTTAAGGGCATTACGTGTAATTGCATGTAAATTGGGTTCAATCCTATTTGATGGACACCCCATTCACCTGACCCATGTACATCTGTATGAATTAAATTGAAATTCTATGGCCTTATTTGACAATTCTATTTCCTTAGTGAATGAATCAATTACCAGCTGAATGACCTTCCACATGCCGTATGGTTCCACATGCATATTTTATTTACCTTTTATTGATGATAGCACACATACAGCAGAATCACCATTAAACTAGAGCGTTAGTACTCCTACTGTATTGATCCTGGGCAATGTAACTTCATTTAATGGCTTTGTTAGGCATCTTAGAAAGTGTGAATCAGCAGAAAAACAAATGTGTAGTGGGGGAAAGTAATTGTACAGAGACGGCAGTCTGCCTGCTGCTCTGCCCTGATTCTCGCTCGTTTATGAATCCTCTCAGAGGTGTAAAGGTTAAGAACTGTCATCAGATTAGCCATTGATTTCAATTAGTGCTGCCTGCTACTAAACAACCTTTGTCTGTCTGCGATCACTGACTTGTATTGATCCTCAGGCTTGTTCCATTACCTTTGATTGCCACTGGCCCACTGTCAGTTCTGCAGCCCGATTACCAGTCCACCGCAATCCACATTGTTCTCTGCGTGCAGCCTCGAGCTCTGACACCACATCCGGTCAGATTCCTCTGAATAGAAAGTTTACGCAGTAAAAGGCTGCTAATAAGGTTAGGCTCTGCTCGCTCTCATACGGGTCTAAGAAAGGTCAAACGGCAATGCTTCTTCACAGGAATAAAAATGGGCTCAGGGGTAGTTTCACTGCAAATATCAGTAAAACAGGTTACACCAAATAACACAAGCAGTAAAGCTGCAAATAACAACTATTTTCACTGTTAATTAAACTGTTTACTTGTTTTACAGTTAATTGATTGATTGATTGATTGATTGATTTTTTAGTGTCTTTAACGGAATAGTTCAACATTTTGTGAAAAACGCTTATTGTCTTGCCGAGAGTTAGATGAGAGGATTTGATGCCTTCAAATGAAACTCGTGAGCTTGTGTTTACCACATGGGAAGTCGTGTACACGACATGCTTGGTGTTCAAGTGGTTAAGTCGTGAGATCACCGCTGCTAAGCAACGGCAATATTAACATTACTGTCGGTGTCTAGAAGCCACAGAGGCTAACAATTTAGCAAGCTAGCAAGTGGGTAACATAATGCAGGAAATGCAAAGGTATAATTACAAGAGGAGAAAGATGAGGCCATTGGGAATATCAGCATTTTCCTCAGACCTATAAAAAAATGTACAAAGAAAAACAATATACGACTAAAATTACAATATATTTAACTTTCATAACTTCCTCCATTATTGTCAACATGAAAAAAAGACGTCACAAGTCGTGAACTCGGAAATTTCAGAAACTTTCCACTTCCGAGGTCGTGAATACGAAATGAGGGGGCGTACATATGGGCCCAACTCGTCAATACGGTAAACACAACCCCATTTGAAGGCACCAATAGGTACATGTCAGTGTGCTACAATTAAGCTAATGCCAGCAGGTAGTTAGCTTAGCTCAGCATAAACACTGAAAGCAAGGGGAAACTGCTGTCACATGACGTTAGCTAAGCTAATTTCATAGTTAACATACAGACATTAAAATGGTATCGACCTTCTCATCAAACAAGTCCTTGATAAGTTCTTGACTTAAACACAGTGTACATTATTTTGTAACAGATGGGTAAAGAGAAAAGAGCATTAAGAACAAATGGTGGTGACTAAGTGTTGGTGAATAGTTTGGATTATTTCTCAGGTTACATTTTGTACACCTGATTTTTTTTGAGATTGTAAAAGCTACAAAAAACAACAACAACAACAACAACTTCCCATTAAAATGAATTAAATAATTATCATAGATTAGAAAAAAAATCAATGGGATCAAGTAAATTATGTTAAGCACAGATACAATTCATTGCTGAGAAGCTGCAGCAGCCTTGCTAAATCAGACCACAGGATTACTATTTGGATCACAGCCCTGACTCAAAATCACAGCTCTCAAAAACATCACCATCCATTCTAGGTTCAATGAAACACAAAGAGGCAATTAATAACTTCAAATGCCCATTAACTGTGACTCTGGGGACCTAAGGAGTTCTTAAAAGTCTCAAATTAGTTTATTGATTCCTTTAGAATGATACATATGAGTATTTTTTCCTTGAGAGGTCTTTGTAAGGCACAATGTTGCTCTTTAGCCGCAAGGAATCTTTTTGAGCTTTTCCCTGGGACTATTGGGCTACTTGAATGGCTGTCACATTATCAATCATGTAAGAAGATCATGAATCATTCAGTCCATCTTGATTGAATTTAAGAAATGTCTCGTAGGGTTATATTGAGTGCCACTCAGGGACATTTCCAGGGTTTTAATCTTGCTGGCACTGAGCCCACCTCGCCAAGGAGGGAAGGTTGGGAGAGAAGATAATGTTAAAAGTTCCACGAGTAGCTCTTCTCCTGTGAAAAGATTTCTAAACAACATAGAACATTGCTTACTAATATTTGAAAGGAGGAAAATACACAATATCTGAAGGCCAGAGAGGCTTTTGCTCTTAGCATGGCCAAAATGTTCATTAATTCAGGGGCACCACTTTAATTAATGTACCCATGTGGTTAGGCTGGGAATACGTCAGCATAGCGCCCAACACACACCAGTTGTTAACAGCTGCAGCTAGCTGTGCTGCCAGTTGAAACATCTCGTCAAGCGTCTCTATCATACAGCAGCAGCATCATGCCTTTCATGATGGCCAATTTAATTTAATTATAAATATCATTTATATTTATTTTAGACAAAGAAAGGTTAAGAAACGTGTGGTAATTTGTAAATAATATTAATAATCCACAATTAAAACCCTGTACTATATTCATTCATGGAGCCGTGCAAGTCACTGCATGTTCCACAGCACTCTCCTGCATATATTTCAGAATAAAAGCCTTGCCTTAACAAATGAAGAAATTTTGTGCACAGAAAAAACGCTTGAAGGCTTTTATTTCGAAATGAAAACAGGAAGTGTTGATTTAAAAACAAGTCTTTACTTTTTTTCATCTCTGTGACATTTTCTACAGATACAGACATTGAAACTGTAGTAATGTTGCTGGTATGATGTCAATATACAGTCAATAGATCACTTTCACTGTCTGTTGTTGCTGTGAACCGCGCGAGTCTCGTGTCAAAAATATGCAAGACCTCGAATCTCTAGAAGAGACGCAGCTGACACGCAGCCGAGCCGCTGCTCTAACCTGTTAACACGGACACCGATATAAAAAAACAACAGCTTTAGAGGCTTCCTGCTCTCTACTTTACCTGGGTGTAACTCATGTTCTATGAGTTTGTTTCCCTCCAATAGATTTTGCAGCATTGTGTCTTCTAGTGACAATATCCCAGCTATTCTGGATAATCCATAGATGTCGATCACTTTCATATAGACTATTTTTCAACAGAAAGTACTTCCACTGAAAACTTTTCCATTTCTTCAATGCTTTGAGCACCTTAAGTAAAATTCCATTCACCTCCATTAAGTTGGACACGTTGCAAAAATCTCAGCGGTAGATATAACTGGAATATCAAGAAATCAGATTTACAGGCTTACAAAAACAAAAATGAAAAGTATTTCCCAACCTGGCATTGTACATTTCTGCAGACCACGGATGTACTGAATCTCGACGTTTCCAAATCAGAAACACGCTTCATGTCAACATTTCTACATACGTGTATATCAACATTATAGTGTTTTAACCGCTTATGGTGCTTTTGCCGTTTCAAAACAGCATTCTCAATTACATTTCGGTGAAGGTAATTACAGACAATTACATGGTTAGGTTTATTAAAATATTATGATTTGGGTTAAAATAAGTAGATTATTTTTGTTTCCATGCGGGACACGATCACCGGGTGACCTACTGGGTGAAAGTCCCATGTTCTCCTACCTATACAGACTTACGTAGACTTTGTTTAAACACATTTGTGGCTCAGAAGGTAGCGCAGGTTTTCCACCAATCAGAAGATCGGTGGTTCGATCCCCGGCTGCTCCGGGTCTCATGCCGATGTGTCCTTGAGCAAGACACTTAAGCCCAAATTGCTTCCGAAGGCTTAGCCATCGGTGTGTGAATGAGTATTTGGATTAGATCCTGATGGGTATTGTTGGCACCTTGCATGGCAGCCTCTGCCATCAGTGTGTGAATGTGTGTGTGAATGTTGCGTAAAGCGCTTTGAGTGGTCGAAAGACTAGAAAAGCGCTATAGAAATGCAAGTCCATTTACCATTTTGATCCATCAGAAGTCCTTGATGGAGGGCAGGCCGGCACCAATGATTTTCTCTGCAGTCCTGAATCTTCGTGGGCGTCTGTTCCTGTTCTGTTTGGCGGCCGACCCAGACCAGGTGGTTGTTTGATGTCAGAGCAGTTGAGGGGTGGGAAAGCGGGTTTATTAAACCTACAGTAAAACACATTCAGCTTGTCAGCCAGTTGATGGGTCTCCACATCCTGCAGGCCCTTCCACCCTGACACATGGGTTGTTGGCTGAAAACTTGTTTTTCAGCTTTTCAGAGTAGTTACTCTTTACTACTCGGATCTCTTTTGTCAGAGTTTTCCTGGCCTGCTTGCGCAGGAGTTTTTCTCCACCACTGCTGTAGGTCTCCTCCTTGGCCTGACGAAGCTGCCTGAATTGTGTAGTAAACCAGGGTTTATTGTTCTATGTATATAAGGTTTTTGTCGGTACACACACGTCCTCACAAAAGCTGATGGAAGACGTCAGTCAGAGAAATGTTATTCGCAAACTTTACTCTGCAAAGCAGAAGTACTACCGTCACGAACAAGTGTCCGAGCTATCGTCCATCTCTGAGCAGAGGGAGATCAATGGAGAGTCACTAATTGGCTTGAATTTTTTTTTGATGTCTTCCTCTGACATTTAGTTACGGCACGTCCTCTCTGCCGTGTTTATCAGCGCTGCAATGATTGATGTATCTGTGTCGTTTGTTCAGCTGTGTCGTCAGTGGACACGTGGAAAAAAAAGAAGATATAAAATAATGAAATAAATGAAATCTACATATAAAAATAGCCGCCGGGACTCAGTTCTTTGCTGAGTGATCATTTGAAGTAATTATTCATTAAAAGAAGGCCGGGTGAGCCAGCATAGAAATCAATTACAATATTTTTTAGCCTCTGCTTTTGTTGAAGAACAGAAATACTACTAATGAGCTGCATGGATTCTATCTGACTCTAGTCTAGGCCGGGGCTTAGCTTGCACTCTTACTCTCACTTTCTCTTTTCTTGCAGCCCTCTCCCCTGCGCATGCATTCTCACACACACATGCACACGCAAAACAGTTCAAAGCAGCCAAGATTCAAAGCCATTTAGCAGCCGGTTTCAATGCAGAAAAAACCCTATAGTAATTAAAAGTGGGAGGGCTAATCAGGGTTTTTGACTTTGGAAATGAACACAGACACAATGTAAGTCATACCATAACACCACCTTTTACAAATTATAAAAATGCTGAGGGGGTCCCACTTATCTACATTCTCATTAATAAAAAACAATCATCAATACAAGGCTTTAATTAACCTGCTTTTGTCGCGATACGACACGTTCAGTATTCAGAGGAATCCTCCCTGTTGGCGCTGTAGCCAAACTGACAGAAAATGTCGGCTTTAGAGGACATCCTCAGTATGACTGTCCATTCAGTTCCGCCAAATCGATATCCTCAATATCCTCATGCAACACAAAAAAAGATGAATGTTTTCATCCATATTAAAGCCCTCTGAAAATATCCCTTTGGGGGGAAATAGTTCACCTCTTCAACTCAGCTGGGGGAAAGTGGTTAGTATTCTCTGTGATAGATTATAGGCTCTATCATCTTCCCCTTGAAAGGCAGGCACACAGTGTGGTAGGGATGCCACAGTATTAGATAAAGGCTTCTTGCTGTCTGGAGCGGTAACTCTAATTTGAATGCTTTTACACTTAAAAAGTGAGCGAGGGTAGTCTGTGAGTTGGCTAATGAGGAGATTGGTAATGCAATTATTGCTGCTTAATGAATATGGAACATTTGGGCCTATTATTATGCATCAGGATCAACGGGGCAGGCTTGTTATTCCATTACTAGTTCATCATAAACTTCCTATGACATCACCGTCCTATTAAAATTATTACCTGACATAAAATACGTCCAACACTTTTATCCACAGAACCTCTCAGTACAATGAATGGCATTGCATGTTACAGGCTCAGAATGAAACCAACGTGATCTCACAGACATACGTGAAATGACCACGACCTCTTAAAAGCGAATTACCGGGTGGTGGCATGGAATGTATTAAAATTACGTGCCGCTACCAAGGCAACACAACTACTTGGTCATGTGCCTCTGTGTCCTCCAGTTCTCCTAACGGCATCTGCAAGATTTCACAGACCGGAGGAAAACAAGCAGTAAGAGCTGAACTGCACTGTCCAGCTGCCGTCTATGAGAGCCGGCTGTCAATCACTCGCAAACTCACGGTACCCACGAGTCTCCCCTTTACAGACATGCCTACTTCATGGTGCAGTTTGGGGCAAGTCATAGTCAAGTCAGCACACTGACAGCTGTTGGGCTTGAGTTTGCCATGTTATGATTTGAGCATATTTTTTACGCTAAATGCAGTACCTGTGAGGGTTTTCTAGACAATATTTGTCATTATTTTGTGTTGTTAATTGATTTCCAATAATACATATATACATAAATTTGCATAAAGCAGCATATTTACCCACTCCCATGTTGATAAGAGTATTAAATACTTGACAAATCTCCCTTTACGGTACATTTTCAACAGATAAAAATGTGCGATTAATCGTGATTAAATATTTGAATCGATTGACAGCCCTAATAAATATATATGACAAGCTAAGAATGCCCTCTGCCTGCTGCTACAATACTAGCAGAGATAGACATACGATTAACAGAGTAAAATAGTTTGGTAACCCTCCATGGGCCACGCATGGGTGGCCACAGCCAAGTGCCTCAGCCTTATCCTGCTAGTGCTCCACTGTTTTATTAAAGAACCACCAACATGTTCTATAAACTTCAAATGACACAGCTGAGGGAGTCTAAATATACATAACGGGCTGCCTTTTATGTTGCCATGTTGTAGTGTAAACTTCCCCTTTTTAGAGGTCTTAAAGGTCCAAAACTCCCCCTGTAGAGAAGTGTTTAACTCAGCTGTTTCTGTTCAGTTTCAGTGACAAAGATTAGTATATGTGTCACAAGCTGCAGTAGGTTTGTGATTTTACATAGTGAACAAGAGGGAAGTTTGATTTGCACTCCCCCAAGTCCATCAAGAGATGTTTACGCCTGGTTGCTTTTAATACATCAGCAGTGTGGAGCTACAGTGGTAGGATTTTTGCAGGTGTAGATTTATGTCATGCCCACCACATTCAGTTTCTTTTTCTAGGCTTGAGATTAACCAGGTCCTAATGCAACAGCTCAGACATGACTGCATCTGTATGGAATCAATATCTCATACTTTTGTGGAATTGAGTTTTGGGAGCACAGAGGCGTTACTTCAGTGTAATTTCAAAAAGAATTAAGAACACTGTTTTCCTTTTCAGACTTCTCAAACCGCTGATGTACAACATGCATATCATGCTGACGATGGTGATCATAGTTATTAACATGAAACATGCATTATGTACTGTGCCCTTTCAGTTCCACTCCAGAATAAGGCTTACAAGTTGTAACTAATGGATATATTAATGGATAAAAATGAAATTATTCATTCCGTTTAATTATTTTAATCCACTTACCAGCATCCGTTTCTAGTCTGTAAACTTTATAATCCACAATCAAGGGGGAAAAAAAATATAACCGAGTAGCCTATTCATTGGTTTAAAAATATGTTGTTATCGCACACGTGTTTCCTGGTTTGAGGTCATCCTGAAACAAATTGCCCTTGAGAGAGATTGTGTGTGTGTGTGTGAGAGTCACAAACCGAGAAAAAGATGAAAATTACAACATTAAACTAATTAAAACTACTTGTGCGCACCATTGAATTCGGACAGCATAAGAGCGTCCTCACCTTTGCAATAACTGTGTGGTATGGTAACACCCTTAGCTCAAGATATGAAATAGCTGGACACAGTGGTGGATCAAAGATTATAGGCCAGGAGCTTCTAACCTTCGGTGAAATGTACACTATTCGGCAACGAAAAAAAGGAAACAGGACTCCTCCCCCTGCTTAACCATGTTTTTAACTGCCTCCCTTCTTTTAAAAGACTGAAATATATCAGAATCCAGAGTATCTAGAGGCACCCCCTTAAAGCAGCAGTAGGCGAGATTTGAGCAAATATGATTAATAAAAGTTATTGTTATAAAATGGTCACTATATCATGACAGTAGTGCATGAGACAGGTAATTTGAAAAAAAAATCATTTGCATCTTTGTCCTCCGGTGCTCCGAATGGCATTTGCACATCTACAAGATTTCTCAGACCGGAGGAGCTTGCCGTCTAAAACAAAGTTACATCTTTGCATCACATAGAATTCAACTTTGGTGAACCTTGACTGGCGAAGTTGCAGCCTCAACTAGGGCTGTCACGAGAATCAGTACTTCAGCTAATCATGGAGGTTGCATTGAGTTTCATTATAATGCAATCAAGCTCTATATAGTAAAATTAGGAAAAGGTAAATTATAATGTTATCATAATGTGTTTAAATGTAATCTTGTAAAATCTAGTTTTTGGTGAGAAACTTCAATAAATGCAGTTGTTTGAAGAAGATGTTTTCACAGCAATATAAAATAGATATTAGAAGGAATTATGACCTAACACTAGCTCAAAGTATATTGTTTTTTTTGTTGTTTTCTACCATGGTGTCGAACTGTGTATTGAGAATCGAGTAATTTCGCTGGTATTTGTATTGATAACTAAATTTCTGATATGGTGACAAACCTAGCCTCAACTAATAGCAAAGAGTGTGGATGACCCCACTTGGCACAGCCCACATTCAGCAAAAAAATGCCCGCATAGCTGCATAATCAGTATTTTTATATTGACAATGGGTGAATGTGTAATGTGCTTGCGCTCGCGTCAAAAGCTCTGAAACTGTAAACTACCTGCCCAGCACCAAACAGAAAACAGACAAAGTTAGTGAGCAGCTGGGAAACATAGTGGAGCATTTAGCAGCTAAAGAGCCAGATATTTTTTCTCAGGTGTTGGTGAGAAGGTGAAAAATAGCTATAGGGAGAGTGAATATTGGACTTACATTCATCAAGTGGACATGAACAAGACTCAAAATGAATGCTAAGTTGCTCTGTGTCTGCTGAATGTGTAAACAGGTTATTCTTTGCCGACATGTTCACCATAACAACTTAATAGGGCGATCATACTGTAAGTCGATGTTGAGTTTACAGCTTGTTGCTCTGCCCCATGTGGCCAAGGGAAATCAATTAATAATGCTTTAATGTAAGTAAATCATTAATAATTGATTTCTTATGCTCCAAAAAGTAGCATGTTTGCACAGCAAAAGTCTACAGTTGATCCCGTTTATACGTTAAAAAGTTGCATCGCTCCCAGTAGATATTAATAGTTGTTTTTTTTGCTGTCGGTTTTACCTTGAAATTCCCTGTTTATCAACAATTTAATCATTAAATAATCCATGCTGAAAATAGTTATCTTTTGGTTTAGTTTTGCTAAGTGAGGGTTTTTCAGCCTTTTTCTTTAGTCTTGCAGTTGCACCAAGACCACAACAGCAAAAATACAGCATAACTCCAACAACACATTTTCAACTGGATTTACATATAAAACTGTGCTGACTCCAAATACATAGAAAGCGTAACAAATGAATAATTTTGCTGTCTGTGTAGGCCCTGCAGATAGCTGACCTGTTCTGATAAGCGTTTCTCGCTGTATTTTCAAACAGGGCTTTGGGCAGAGTGTATCCATAGCTCGTCCTCTAATCTCTGCCGGTAACACTGTCTACACACTGAAAACATGTCGGTGCTCGGATCAGCTCTGAGGAGTCTGTTGCAGGACTAGGACAGATCGAGGTGGTGCACGCACACAATGATCAGTGCCGTTTGGTGTGCATTTGTTCGGTCTTGTTTTTAGCAATCTTGTGAGTTCTTGATGCACTGTGATATAAAGGAGTGGACACAATGATTTGGTCTCTGCTGTTGGGTCAACTGATCCTGTTTCAGCTTTGTATTATTACAACAGTGTTCGAACAAAATCCTTTTAAACTGTAAAATAAGTTGTGGACCAAAACATTCTGAACTACCAGCCCCTTTATGTGGCTTTGTCTGGAAATAAAGAAAACAACAATGGGGAAACGGCAAAGATTCTCACATACATAGACATAGATATTTTCATACATGTTACATCATGGTCACATAGGAGATGTGACATCTCCATTTCTATGCTGATGATACATAGCTGTACCTTTCAGTCAAACCAAGTCAAATTGGTCCCTCAAATTGGTTTAAAAATGGATGTCTAATAATTCTCCCCCGATTAACGTCTGATAATCAAAGTATGATAAAAAATTGTATATTTTAATTGTTAAACACTCAACCTGTGTAGGCTTCAACAGCAGCAGTAGTGAGATTGGATACACAATGGTGACCCAACAAAAACAGCATTTTAACCTCATAGAACACAACAACACAATCTATTTCTTTACTGTTGACCCATATGCATTTCTAAGAGGAGAAAGTGTGTTTTTGGCAGAAATTTGGCACAGGAGAAGAAATCTCCTCCTAATACACACCTGTACTTCAAAGCCTCTAATATCCTTTAATTTATTCATGTGTATCTGTTACTTACCAAATCACTACAGCCAGCGATGTTATTAGGACTGTGATATCACTGTTTTCTAATCAAATTATATTCACTTTAATTGTTCTGTTAATTTTAAAGCACTTTGTAACAGTTTTTAAAAGTGCTACAGAATTAAGAAGAATATTATTTTGATAACAGGTACATAAACGAGACATCATTGAAAGTGCATATATGTTCAGTGTATTAAGTAAGGTTAAGTCTAGATGATAACAATAACTATGCCTTTACTGTCCAACCCAGTCTCCTGAAAATTACATTGTCATACAGCTAAACTGCATTCTCAATTACATTTCAAGGGAAATGTATTTTCTCCCAGATAGCGGTCACAGTTTTAAACACGTGGTTAACGTAAATTGAAACAAAACAAAAATCGCAACAAAACTACTTGGTTAGGTTTAGTAAATCTAATGATGATCTAATCATCATGGTTTGGCTTAAAATATGTACGTTTGTTATGGGGTTTTTTAAGTTACGGCCGGCTTGGTTTCTCACGGGACACAGACATCAAACGTCTCCTGGGTGAAAGTCTTGTGTTGGTTTGACGCACCCATCCACCTCCTCCTTACGACTAGAAACGTATTTGTGATACGTCAAAAATAATGTAATTATGTTTCCCCTTGACACGCAATGTACAATGTAGTTTTGTTGTATGAGATTAGGAATCCAGCCTTTACTGTCTGATGATTTAGGGTTTATAAGAAAATACCTGCGGCCTAGCAGGCACTTGACATGCCGTATAAAAGCATTACCATGGCCACTGATCTGTCCTGCTGGTGTATAATGGCATACTGCGAGTTTTTATCTTTCAAAAGCATTTCTGTCGTGTCCATTTTCCATTCACTCCTCAGAGTGAATCAGTTAGCACTATGCAGCACATGTTGCTGAGCATTTGTTCTGGTAAACACAGGTATGATAAATTCCGAGCCACCGGTGCTTCTGGGACTCTATTGAAGGTCACTATTGAATGCTAACAATGAAAAAAAGTGAAATTCCAATTCAAATCTAAAACCTTATAGCAGAATGGAAAATCATAGTGTGCACTGTAACATTGCAAACATTCCGAGGTAAAAAAAAAAAAAAAAATTCATATCCTTTGAAGCTGTGACAGAAAAAAAAGATTGACGTCCTGCCACATTCATCAGTCTTTTAAATAACCTTTATGTGATTTTCATTCAGTTTCCCTTCTCAATTACAAACAAGCTTAAGTATTACAGAGCCTCAGTCATTTTGAGTAGGCTATGGTTCAAAACTACATCCCCATGCAAACTCCTGCACATGGAGTCTAACAAACAAATTCAAACATGCATCCGTGGATCACCAGTAAATCATTTCCACTGTGATATATGATAACCCCCCCATCGCCTCCACCCTCTTCCACTTTGTCTGTGTCCTCCTAATCCCGTTTGTAAGGATCCATTACCTCCTCTCTTGCAACATCCCACATTCCTCTCAAGGCCCCCGACACTGACGACTGATGATGAATCAACGACACATTTCACTGTAACCTTCCAAAATACAA
Organism: Sebastiscus tertius; assembly: GCA_916701665.1. Lineage (NCBI taxonomy): Eukaryota > Metazoa > Chordata > Actinopteri > Perciformes > Sebastidae > Sebastiscus > Sebastiscus tertius. Next base: position 17,988 of record CAKAOH010021492.1, on the reverse strand, counting down.
GCTGCTTGTCTTCAATACTTGTTTCCTTGGGGGGGGGGGGGGGGGGG
>CAKAOH010021492.1:0-17921 GCA_916701665.1 Sebastiscus tertius | reverse complement strand
CCCACCTCTCTGTGAACATGAGTGCAGGACAGGGTAGCCATTCCGTACGCATTGACAGCTCAAGCGTCCAATTTAAAGGGGAGGTCTGGGAGTTGAGTCTGCAGCAAAGGGCCCATAATTGGCATCCTTCTTGTCTTATTAAAGGGGAAAGCACTGAGATGGATCTCCTAAGCCAGATCTCGGCCTTTATTAGAATCGTCTGTAAACAGAGCCACACACAGAGACGGCTAAAGGCATTACTCATCGCAGTGTTTTAGTTCTCAAGCAGCGAATTAAAGTAATTAACCGTTGTAAATGAAACTTACAGTGGCTGCGACATTACTCAGGTGAAAACTATTCAGTTAAAATTGATAGTCAAGAGTTCTTATGTGTAATTGTGAGGAGTAAATGGCACGTACAAGTGTAATACACTGTTTTTGTGATGGTAAATAACATTTGATGCAAATGACAAAAAAATGCCCACAACCTTGGGCATAATTGTTCCGTATTCAAGAAACAATTATCTCAAAAGATTTGTTTTGTTTTTTTGTTTCATGCCCTTTTGTGTCAAATTTGCAAGAACTTGTGCTTTTTATTCGTTCTCAGCCTTGAAAGCTCTTAATGCAGTGGTGTTTTGTGGTGCCCCTGGACAAAGACAGGGTTGATAGATTCACAGCTCCTCTCCACCGCCTCTTCTGGTTCAGTAAAGCACGTTGGTTTAACAAGTCTGTGCCATTCGATGCTCAAGGTCTTAATCCCCCAAGGGAGGAAACAAAGACACGTAAAAAAAAAAAAAAAAAAAAAAGAAGAGAAAAAAGTGTTCTCACTTCTTCTGACTGCTCAGTGATTCTATTGACTTCCCTGAATTGTTCAGAGCCATGCTAGTGATGAAGAGAACTATTCAAGATCTAGCCGCCCCCGCTAAGCTCGCAGCTAACAGCAGTCCCACGGCCACTGCGGCCCATCTCTACTACCGCTCTCGGCTGTGCTAGCAGCTTTTCTTCCCTTCATGAGCCCTATTTAGAATACGCTGACAGGTGAACAAATTTGACAATTAGCAGTTTGCTGTTTTAGTAAGTGTGTTGCAGTATCGGTGAGTTAATATATCCTTTGCCAGCTGAGTAAGAGGGTGGAGAACCTGAAAAAAGGCTCTAGAGAAGGTTTGATGGAGATGGCACATGCACAATTATCATGTTACCCCTGTGGTTTTCCTTAACAGCTTGTTTTTCAAATGGTAGCTAAATTAGCTCTATGAGCAAACTGTTGGGCTCTTAACGCTTATGCACTGTATACATCGCCCACTCTGCAGCGTAGACAAGCTTTCTGCATCGCCAGTAGTTTCACTTTACTTGTATAAAAGTACAGTGACTGTGTTAACATGCCTTTATTCTTCTGTCCCTTACCATTGGGGGATATTGTCAGAAGCCTCTTCTGTATTGTCTGAAAAACAGTGTTTGCATTTCTGGCAGTCAGGCCTGCAAAAGAACTGCCGGAAAAGGCATTCAATTATCTGGCAGAGTGACTGTATGTGTTCATTGAGAGCCAGAAGAATGGGCCATGTTCTTTGGAGGAGAAATCCATCATAAGTAGGCATCTAATAGCTGAGTGTGTTTCCTGTGTGTCTGGACGCTTGTTCTCTTCAGAGAAACACAGTTTCTGCCACTGTGAAAAAAAAATTGAAACTGCTCTTCAGTGCAGTTTTTTGCAGTATTGTGCTCATGAAAAATTCATATACAATATAATCATGATATTTATAAATTGGTCTAGCTCATGGCATCCATTGCCAGGTATGATATTAAAGGGACTGTTTGTAACTTTGTAAGCGTATAAATGTAGCGGGTCGGCACACATGCGCTCTCGCGTATGCCGGGAGCCTCGTTTCCTCTGCCTGTTCGCCTTCACTCAAACAGAGCGCGCGTTCTCGCGTACTCGCTCCACCTCTAGACGTGAACGCGCGCTCACTCTACACTGCAGAAGAGTTAGTTTAGCTCTGAGAATATCTAGTGAATGTCCAGTGGACGTTTGTGCTGAAATAAATGCTGCAGCTCCTCCAGAGAGAAACGTTACCGACTCCCTCCTGCGCCCGCAGGGAGACACCGGGTGCCGGTGTCACGGTTCACGTTTCTCTCTGCGGAGGCTCATCACTTCACAAGACACGGAAAACCTCTGTTGGTGTGCGCTGTGTCAGTGAATGCAAGCAGGCAGCGGAGGAGAGGCTCCGGTTGCCAGTGTCTCCCTGCGGGCGCAGGAGGGTGAGGCAGGAAAAGCCAACACTAGGATCAGATCTAAATCATGTTCATGGAGAGACCTTGGTCTGGTCAGCTGACATTACTTCCAAGCAGCTGAAATATAGAGTGATGTTGTGGTTTTAGCTGACGTGTGTCGCCTCACTGTTTTGAGCGATGCTCGTTCAGGTCTATTTAGAGCGAGCAAGCGCGAGCCTGACGCTGACTTTCGTTGATTTCACGGCCACAGGTGTCGCTGTTAAGAAGCAATTCTGAAAGTTACAAATAGTCCCTTTAAAGGCCACTGATGAGATATTGACATGAATGCAGTCCAAGGCTGCTTTTTCATTGGGTACACAGGGATTTTATAGGCAAGTATGGCCTTTTCTTACCAACATGTTTTAAAGCTGAAATCCAACTTTCACATGTAGTTGGTGAGAGGTAATTGAAGTGTTGCCATGTTCTGATGGCCCATTATTCCGAAACCCTAATAGTCAAAAAAATGTTCCATTGGACCGAAAGCCCGTTTTGTCCAACGGTCTGTTAACCCTGAAAACTAATTTTTCTGAAGGCCCATTGCTCCGAAAATATCACTTTCTGCAACAGAAGCACATGGCTAATTATTATTATATAGTGAAGGCATGACCCAGCATTCTCTGCCTCTGATTGGCTTACGCTTCTCCACACTGGGAACATCAGGAGCTTGTGGCGGCCGCGTCGCGTGGTGGCTGCGTGATTCACGTTATCGGGTGTTCACACCAGCTGCGTTTCAGCTGCGTATCTGCTGCATTTCTGCTACTGCTGCTGTCAGCCCTTTTTTTCTACATAGAGTTTGCCTTTCATAATGGCCACTTATTTTAATTATAAATGTAATTTACATTTATTTTAGACAGAGAAAGGTTAAGAAACGTGTGGTAATTTGTAAATAATAGTAATAATCCACAATTAAAACCGCGTACTATATTCATTCATGAAGCTCTCCAAGTCACTGCATGTTCTACAACGGCACATATTTCAGAATAAAAGCCTTGTGTTAACAAATGAAGGAATTCAGTCCCTAGAAAAAAATGCTTGAGGGCTTTTATTCTGAAATGAATGCAGGAAGTGGTGATTTAAAAATAAGTCTTTACTGTCTGTGACATGTTCTCCAGATGTCTAGACATTGAAACTGTTGTAGTGTTGCTGGTATGATGTCAATATACAGTCAATATTTCACTTTCACTGTCTGTTGCTGCTGTGAACCGCGTGCGGCTCGCGTCAAAAATAGGTGAGACCTTGAATCTCTAGAAGAGTGGCTGCTCTAGCCTGTTAACACAGACGCCGAAATAAAAAAAAAAAAAAACAGGTAATGCAGCCGCTACTTGACGTTCCCAGTGTGGACGAGGCTTTCACCCTGATATTCTTACCCTAACCCTAACCAATCTCACCCCTCATGCTTAAACTTAACCAGCCCAACCAACCAATGCGTTCTAGGCAATCAGAGGCAGAGTGGTGTCTCATGCCTTCAGCCATATTGGGAAAAAAAATCTGGAAGGTCCGATGACCTCATTCTGCATAATAATTAGCCATGTGCTCCACTTTGTTGCAGGGAGAGTGTGTGTTTTCAAAACAATGGGCCGGGGTTATGGGCTGTAAGACAAATGGGCTTTTGGTCTAATGGGACATTTTTGGATTCTTAGGATTTCTGAATAATGGGTCATCTGAACAATGGGCAGTCCCAATTGAAGCAATGTTTAAGCTACAAAGATGTCGAGAATCCTGTAACATTGCCAAAACCAAACCAAATTTGACCAAATTTCTTATCCACTAAAGTAAGAAAATCGCACACTAAAGTAGAATGGGACAATGAAGATTTTGGTATATTATGTTGTCACTGGCACTGTGTGCAATAGTTGTGGTTTGAACAGACGTTTGTCACATGTTTTTTAGTGATGTTTGTCACATGTTTTCCGTACTTATGTTACGTTGTTTCTGTACGGATTTTACTTAATTTCCATACTTATTTTTAGCCCAACCATGACGTTTTTCCTAAACCTAACTAAGTGTTTTTTTGTGTGTGGTTTTGTTGCCTCAACTTACTCCAAATGTTACCATAGTTTTTTTTTCATGGTGTACAAATAACACGCGAAAAGGCTAAAATGTGTCCTCATGACATGCAGAATGTCTGTGTAATGTTGTGTTATTTATATGCCTTACAGTGAGACTGGGTTGCATTATTATACCACATACCTTTCAATACTTTCTTGCTCGTTATACTCGTTATTATACCATGTAACTTTCAATAACGGTTGTTTGATATACTACATCACATGCTCTGTGCATTCAGCCAGTGTTTCACCTTTTCATTAAACATTTTCAGATTTTCCGTGAATAGTAATACACAGTTGTATTAATATAAAATATGTTGTCATAGGAGAAGTTACAACTGTTCACAAACACTTTCCCAGACTGGAGACGAAATCTGTTTGGACACAGTCAGTCTCATCCTCAATAGCTTTTAATTCAACCTCATTAAACACTGTGTGAGTGCTAAAATTGGCTGAGCCCTTGGACAGCATTCTTTACCGCATTATATTTAACAAAGACACACTGGTGAATACAGCACTGATGATCATGGCATGAGGTCTTTAAAACCAGTAAAGCTACTAACAGAAACAAATGTGGAGCTATTGAAAAAATATCTAATACAATTAAAATCCTCAAAATCCATTTTTTTGTCATTCATTCGACTGAATGTTTAATTACAGAAATCCTCGCTGTTAATCATGGAAGTGATTTGTCAAAGAACCAGCATGTGCCAAATGTTGTAGTACACATTTGGGATTTGAAGTTTGTCCACCAGCTGTTTTCCATGTTGGCAAGCGCCATCAGTGCCGCATATCACTTTTGGACATTAAAATTGTTATTATCCAAGACACTTAATCTCCATGCATTTTTATAAACTAGAGGAGAGATGACAAATGGAGAGAAAGTGGCGGACTAGATAGACAGGCACGGGAGAGAGGAAGAGCGAGACAAACAGAGATGACTGTTGGAGGAAGTGGAGATGCTACACCTTGGCCCCAGATTTTGATCTTGAGGATGCGTGTCAGAAGCAGTGACATAAATGATGTATCTCTGCAGACCCATCAATAACACCCAAAGAGGGCCTAATGGAGGTATAAAACTGGACAGATAAGAAGTTTCGCTTGGAGCTTTCATAAATCAGCCACTCAGAATGACCTATATAAAAGTGAACAGTACTGACAGGCTGCATAAATTTCAAATGGATGCTGTAGGAAGTATTACTGTTATTGTAATTATCATGAAGCTCGTGGACACCTTAAGCGCATGTATTAAATATCATGGTAAAATGCATGGGGTTCTACTGCAGAGGGATATATCAATCATAAATGATTTACAGTCTCACTGATGCATCTTAATAATCCAGTAACATAGACCTTACAAGCAGTCAGTTCTTAGTATGAAGAGCTCAATCTCCTGTTATCACCAATTGTTTTCACTCAAATTAGTTCTGCGAGGCCGATCGAACAGTCAGTCATATCAGATGTTAAATCATATGCATACTGTAAGCCGTAGTTGTAACACACACAGGCTACGCCCTCTACTGGACTCTATTGGGAATACTCTCCTCCAATCACACGCACACTTTCGCCAAATGAGATTTGCATAAATGTAGCTGATCAATCAAGACGTGCCTACCGAATGTGTGCGTAACCCCAGTATATAAAGCGGCATCCAACGCTGCCTGGTATCCTTTTCTCTTCAGTGATCGGCGATTGCCCACTGACTGTTAGATCTCCACGGATGGAGTCGCTGCTATAAGAACCTCGCCTGTGTCCATTGTGCCCTGGCCTCATCGCCGGGGGAGGATCTTCACGATGCCTGCTACCTATGCCTCGAAGTGGACCACCGGTTGATTCCCAAGATTCAACGCCAGCAGAGATGGGATCATTTTGGACACTGCGACGTGAGAATCCACTGTGATGGCAGTGGTGACCCAGAGTCTGAGTTTGACGTCGGCTTCGTCTGCCGATGAAGACGATGATATTTGTTGCTTGATGCTTCGTGGTGACCACAGCAGGGCTATTCTCAAACCGAATCTAAGAACTTAAGGAGTTCATTCGGGTTGAGGGTCAAGGACATACTGTATGTAGACTCCTTTTCAGGGTCTGTGCTTGCTGGAACGACACAGGACTGGTGAAAAAGGCTTCTTGATGACCCAGGGAATGTGGTGTGCAGGGTGTCTGCTGTTTGTTTTTGATCCCTGCAGGGTTTCGACCACGGCTTTACCCAGATCAGCTAGGGTAGGGCCCCCTTCTTCTCCGCTGCGGCGGTCTAGGTTATAAAGAAATAGGTGGGCTGTGGTGTCTAATCCAGCCAGTCTAGATCAGTGTGGTTAGATCGATGTGGTGGCGCGGCAGGGCGTTCATCCATCAGGCTCCATCCACTGTATACCCATAGAGTCCAGTAGAGCGCGGAGCCTGTGTAAGTTAGAACAAAGGTTACGATATTGTAACCCTACTTCTATAAACACATGCGGAGCCCTCTGCCAAGGAGGCCCTGCCGCTCCAGCTCCGCTCGCTGCAGGGCGTTGGATATCCGGCAGTGCTGGGCACAGTCTTATATACTGTGGTAATGCACGTATTCGGTATGCACGTCCTGATTGGCCGGCTGTGTTCATGCAAATCTCAGTGGGCGAACGTGTGCGTGTGATCAGAGGAAAGTATTACCCATAGAATCCAGCAGAGGGCTCCGCCTGTGCTCATAGAACTAGGGTTACAATATCCAAAACCTTCGTTATTTTCCACCTGAGCCAACACTGTACGTGTGCATCTGGGAGTGTGTGTTGGGGTGTTTGAGTCTGACCTTGACCTGGTAATGACTCTGCATCTGAGCTAAATATCAGCAGAGTCCATTCCATTTTGAAACCCAGTGCCATTTAACACGGAGAGCAATATTAGCAGCAACCTCCTCAATCTAACTGGAAAATGACCTTTCAAAGCCCCACACATTTCCACAAGAAACAAAGAGGCTGATGATGAATTGCACAAGTGTGGACCATGCCTTTATACTGTGTACCTTATGTTGCCTATTGCCTCTAGTCACCACTTATGGAGCACTCACGCCATGTTGGCAGAAGGGGAAGGACGGGGAAACCTCCAGGCATTCTGACTTTGGAGCATTCATGCAATATTCCAATGAGGAAACAGCTATGTAGTCACACAAGAGAACTGGAAACTAAGCCTTTTTATTTCATATTTTAGGGGGTTGTTAACAAGTAAAACCAGATACATATGGCTTAGCTAGTTTTAATAATCTTTATGTTGGAATTACAGTGTCTTTGTTAGCCTTAAAAACTTCCTTTCCTCCTGCAACACGTAAGAGCAGCTGATTGAAGTTGCCTTCCAGCTACGAGTATTAACTGTAATAAAGCTATTACTTCACAGCTGTGCTGTTGCCCGGGAACAATGTGTACATGTATAACCTCCAGCCAGTCGTCACCATGTACTCTCCATTGACATGGTCATATTAAAATACTATTAAGCCCCATCTTCACAGGCTTGGGATAGCATGGTTCAGCTCTGGTGTGCATAGCCAAGCCGTGCCGAGTCATGTTCATCTGCATTACATCCTGAAGCTCCCTCCCATGAGGGGATAAACTGTGCTGACCCGTGATGTGCATCACCTCATATCAGTCTATAAGAAGGCCTACTATTTTCAGTTTTTTTACAAGTTCTTACGAAACATAACGATTAGTGGTGTAATGTACACAAAACTGGGAAAGGGAAAACAAAGAAAATGCATAAATTAACTTTTATTTTCATTTCTTTTGAAAAGGTTTACAGTTGCTCATTGGCCATAATTCTTACTTTAACAGCTAAGGCACTGAAATACTGACATATTGACAATGAAACATAAATAAACAACATAAATGAATAACAGAGATGTCTGTAATAAGACTCTGACCTGTTGATAATTCCTGATCTGAACTCCAGCTTGTGCGCGTTCATACAGGGGCAGGCACTACTAGATTTCTGTCCGACTCGATGTTGACCTGCTCTGACGTCATGCACACATGGGCAACAATAACCTCACGAGATCGAGGCAGCTGCAGTTTTTAGAGCCAGGCGCCGCTGTTGCTCTCCACTGACTGCAAGACCCAGGGTATGATGGGAAATGCCTGGCTGTCGCACTGATCAAAGAGCTGATTGGCTCTTAGTTTTGACAGCAAACGTGTTGTAGAAAGTCTGAACTTTCTGTGTAATTGTAATATTTGACACTAGATTGTAGGATATTAGTCTCATGTTGTGCAATGAAGGTTTCATCTGTTAACAAACACATCTTATATAATAATATATAATAATAATAATTATTATTATATTAATGATAATTCCTGTGACTTCCTGTGACTTCCTTTAAATTCTTTTTGTCAGCACCCCCTGCTGCCGCCTGATCTCGTCTACTTTCCAGACAAGGCGCAGTTCATCTCGGACGAGCCTGATCCCACAGGCGTTAAACACACAAGGGCAGTAAGTGAAGTATCTGAAATGAGAGGAGAGGTGAGTAACACAAAATAAAACAGGAAATAATAACTGAATACTGAAGTAAATAAAACACATAACCTAAGGAGCAGGACGAGACATGACATCAAGAAATCACTGCAGCACTTCTCATTCATTCACAACCTTTCTGTCTCTCTCTCTCTCTCTCTCTCTCTCTCTCTCTCTCTGTCTTGCTGGCTCTTACTCTATCAGCTGACTGTGGGTGGTTCACTCTTAGTTAACCAAACAGATTCTACCACGCTTTCCCTGAGCCAATCATATCGTTGCAATCAAATTTTAAAACTGTCCTCCTATTCCTGCTTTACATCCCTTCATCGGATCTTCAGCTACTCCCTTCACCACCACCACCAGTGTCTAAACTCCAGGGGGGGAATATATCCTAATCTCATCACGGCATCACTACCCCCTTTGATATACCACATCACGATGGAGTCTAATCTCCAAAGACTTTGCACTATTCTTCTTTTCACGCACCATGTAATAAATTATTGTTCAATCTACACTCTCCTGATTGAAATGAATCAAAAAGATATTTCAAAATATATTATGTTCACATTTTAATTGCCCTGTGGACAAGAGGTTTTTCAGACAGCGCTCATGAAACAACTGAATAAAAGTGAGCGAATCAAGTGCTACACTATAGCGTCAAAATGTATAGAGGGAAGGTTGGACGAAACCTTCCATTGGCATGGTCTCCATGGTGCTGGCACGCAATTTCAACTGTTACATGGTCATTTCACGTGTTTCTGTGAGATCAGGCTGAAATAATCTGTATGAGTAAGTAACTCCCAGGCATTCATTTATCTTCTTAAATGTGGTTAAGTACAGTGTTTGTGTATGTGTGCATAGTGTACATGAATATGTAGCATAACAGCATTCTCCACAGAGGTTCGACTTCTATTAATTTATAGTCACAAAACCGCAATTAAATGAATCATGCACACAAAACTTGAAGAAACAAATCTGAAAGCTTTTGCAAATGAGTTTTTCTCCGTAGCCACCTTGTGTCTCCTCCTTGTCCTATAACTTAAAGTGAACTGTTTTGCCCCAAAACTTCTAAGAGGAGAGAGTGGAAGAGTTGTGCACTCATGACGGCCTGACTAAGAAGTAGTTTGTCCAGCTCCGTAACAAGATCTGTCCATGCCTGAGCAATTGGAGAGGCAGCTGTTCTCGGCCAGCTAGAATGCAGACCATGGCTTTTTACACCGAGGAATTAGGAGTGATGGAGGACGGAGAGGGAAGAGAAGGGGAGTGGAAAGATATGTAATTAGGGAGCAAGACAGAGAGGATGAGGTAAGGGAAGAAGGGAGAGATGGAGGGCAAAAAAGCCACTAAGGGAGAAAGACAGAAACACAAAAAGGGGGGAAATAGAGGAGGAAGAGAGGCCAACGGAGACAGAGAGACAGTTCGAGCTGAAAATCATTTAGCGCTAAGCTAAATGCCAACTAAGAATAGACTTTGAATCAATCAAGCCCAGCTATCTGGCTGGAGAATTAATATGTCCCCTAGAAAGCATTGCCTTTCCCTTAAAGGCTGAAGCAGGGCGTCTGTTTTCTGAAACACCGTCAAAACCAGAAGAGACCATGCTTATTCATATTAGGCTAAGTTCACACTGCACGACTTTCAAAGTCAGATTGCTGCACTGTTCACACTGCACAACTTGCTGTCTTAGAATCGGGAGTCTTTAAAGCTGCAGTGTGTAGAAATGAAGCAAATATGATTAAAAAACAGTTATTTTTATAAAACGGTCACTATATATATAGTGCATGAGACAGGTAATCTGAAAAAAATCATGTTTCTCCATGTCCTCCGGTGCTCCTAGCGGCATCTGCAAGATTTCACAGAACAGAGTAAAAACAAGCAGTCAGAGCTGATCTGGAGTCTGCCATCCAGCTGCCGTCTATGAGCTGGCTGTCAATCACTCGCGAACTCCGATCAAGCGGTCAAACTAGGCAGCGCTGATCAAATATGAATCAATATTCTGTTACTGTAATGCCTATTTCTCTCCTCAAATGTTTTCAGAATCATCTTGTAGTGTACTGTTTAGCTGTAAAATGAGAAAGTTTGTGACCCGGCAGCCATGTTGAGATCAGTTGAGGAAATACCAAGCACCGCCCACCAGCCGAAGCACAGCCAATAGGAACGCTCTCTCTCTCTGAAATGACCTGTTATTGGTCAAAGTCTCCCGTGACGGGCTAGATTTTTCTAAAGCCTGACAACAGAGCCGAGAGGAGGTGCAGAAATCTAGTTTCCTCTCAGGACACTTGAATATGTTTAAAGGTTATTATGGAATTTTTACCCAATGATGCCAAAAATATACTGCCTACTGAAGCTTTGTGGGTTTCACATGACATGTCTGACCGGTGACAGGATGTCAACAGGACAGATCTTTCACCAGGAGGAATCCTCGATGAGTTCTCCAAAAAGTTACAAAAACACATACAAGAAATACACGGTAAATGACATGATACTATTCGCGAGACACATTAAGTCGTTGGTACGTGTTAAAATAAATAGCCTGTTCCCCCCGGATTCCACAGGTCTTTGTTACGATTCCTCTAGGTGCAACAACAGCTTTGCTCCGTGGAACACATACAGTAAGTTCCTGTTGTTACAGGCAAAATCAGGGCTAAAGTCGTGTAGTGTGAACTAGCTATTATACGTGCTACAAAGATCATTATATTTACAACAACATCTGATACGAGAGCAGCAATCAAATACACTTTAATAAACTCAAGCACACTAAAAAGCCAGCTTGTATCTTCATAAGCGGAGCGCTTGCTTTGATGCGCTTCCTCCGTTACAGGTACCGTGCTTCCTCTGGAGGTTTGACGGCTTGGTTTGGTCCCTCTACATCTCATCAGAGTTAGTCTGATCTCTTGTAAGGGAACACAGCGACTATGTGACAAACGCGGCCCCTATAGGCTCCAGTTCTCAGTATCAAAGAATCCATTTGAACAACAGAAGGGAATGCAGGGTCTGTCTGTTTCCCGTCATGCGTAGCTGCATTTAGAGTTGGCCCCTTGTTTCTTAGTGCCTGATTATGTGCAAAGAAATGCCAGCAGAGCTTAAAAAGACAGTCTAGCAGACACTCATGCTGTCAACTGCCCCATGCATTTTGCATTACACTTTCTGCGATAACTAGTTCGCTTGCTTCAATTGTCAGGGTCTAGGTAAAAAAACATTTGCGCTTAGCATTTTTATGCTTTTAAGAATGTGACAAATTGTTGCCTAATTAGCTAAGAGATTTTCTCACTCAATGAAACATTCATCATAGAGCTCTTATTATTGTCAGCGAGGGGTTTTTAAAGATAATGGCTTCAGAGACAATATTCTTTTCTTGCCTGCTTCAAAGGCACGTGCAGAAATGTGCAAGAGTTTACACAGATTGCTTAAGCTGTTGCCACCATGCGCTTTGAAAAGCCCAATTTTGCCATTGATTTTATAATGGATGTCACATGAAAGTCGGTCCAGCAAAAAATCCCGCGTCCCCATTTATCACCCTTAATCATTTCCTGCAGATTTCTCAAGACCACATTTAGTGAATGCATCTATCTTTCTCTTGTTGAGGCTGCGGACAGAGACGGATAGCCTCACCTACAAGATTTAAGGACTTCCCAAGCCAGACAGAGCACGGCTGACACTCCTTAATTCTTCGTCTCAAGCACACGCTCTTCCAACCTGCGGACTCCATATTCATTGCGTGTCAGTTGGTTTGTGGTAATTTGATTATTTGCACATTTGTGTCAGGTAATACGCCAGTAAATCAGCTCAAATTATAAAAAAAAGGAAAAGTTCGACATTTCGGGAAATATGCTTATTCATTTTCCTGCTGAGAGTTTGATTAGAGGATCTAACTTACACTCACTCACTTATTAACATCTTCAACAATTTCTTTTTGGTTTCACATGGGACATGAAATGCCAGCCCCCTGAGACAAAGTTCTGTGTTTGTTGAGGACTTCTTGCTCTTTATACTCCGTCACATGCTCTGCGTCTAATAATGACATGGATGGGTTTACATTGGAGTTAGCTGAAAGCCCGGTGTGTCTCATACAGACACTACAGGGTGCGTTGTGCATCAGCATCAAGATGCCCGGGACCACTGCCCAAGCGTTGGTGTTTGACGCCCTGGGAGTGAGACCAGGCTGTGTGGGCAGCACAACATCATTTCTCAGTGCCCTTCAAAACAGTTATGAATCATTGGTGAAAAATTTAGCCATTTTATTCATTTTTTAATGTTTTTGTTTTTGTGAAGGATTGTGTTCAAGCTAAAGCTGGGTATGAAGTTGTTTCATTGGGTTTAGGCACAAAAACCACTCGGTTAGTTTTAGGGAAATATCATGGTTTGCGTTAAAATAAGTACTTTGTTATGGTTACGTAAATAAACACATGGTAACGTTTAGGGAAAGGGAAAGAAGTATTCACCTCACTGGATTTTGATTTTAGCTCCTAATTTTTTTTTTTTTTTTAAGAAAAAGCCAACGTTTGAACATACAGTACTTGCCAACCTTGAGAAAAAGCTGGGGGTTCTGAGGGTCCTCTGTGGGTCTTCCCCAGAAATATGAGTTATGACTTTGTTTCCTGCATTCTGGGGACTTTTAAAGAATGAAAATAACAAAATAATTATTACACTGCAACAGCCTTTTTGTCAAATAGGCCTATTTTTAATTTTACTTTTAATTGTCAGGAAAGCAAACTGAATAATTCGCCCCTCTGGCGTGATCTTGTGTGAATCTCTCGTATCAACTAGGCTAATATTCATCAGTTTTCATTCATTCATTTATTAATTTTTTTGCCGCTGCTTATGTATTTTGTAGACAATGGCACCTGTTGTCATATTACCTCCGCCAAGGCCGGCGCTGGTTTGTTTGTTTGTTGGTTTGTTTGTTGGTTTGTTTGTTTGTTGGTTTGTCTGTTGGATGATTACTCCAAAAGTCTGGAATGGATTTGAATGGAATTTTTTTGAGGGGTGGGGTGTGGCACAATGAACAATCCGTTCGATTTTGGTGGCGATCCGGATCATGATCCGGTTTCTCCGCTCAGCCTGAGCATTAACACCACAGGCTTTAAGACATGCACAGTGTTACTGATGACGCGTTCATGACGCAGAGAGAGAGCGGGAGGTGGAGGGAGGAGGGTGGGGGGTGACACCTGTAGATTCTGTGTTTTTTCACATTAAACTCTGTGAAATTACAGTTGAGTTCGACCAAAGCACACTTGTTGATTGTTGGAAAGAGTAACGACGACAGTTTAGGTGAGTTTTATTTTGTTTCTGTCCAGTTTGAATGAAGTGTTTTATGATGCTCCGCTGCGTACAGCTGATCTCAACATAAACAAAAATACACGTGGATGATGGCGCAAGCTGCACGGAGTGAGGGGGGGGGCAATCGTACTCAGGCACCTTGGCGGAGGTCTGCGCTCTCAGTGTGCCATTTTAGTTTCCAATTGCTTGTGCCTTGCCACGACGACTTTGCTGTGATGTGTGGTGAGCGCAGCTCAAACCACGCCACAGTGTCGCAAGCAGCTCTCCTCCGCTGGGAAAAGACATAGGTGGTAGCTCTTCTGCCATCTGGGTGGAAACAGTAGGGTGTATACAGGCGGTACGGTGCCAGAAACAGTTTGAGATAATGAAAAGGCAAAAAAAAAGATGTGAAAAATTGCCAAAAATCAGGAGAAATGCGGGAGAATTGTGACCTCGGGAGGAAACCAGGAGAGGGCAATGAAAATCGGGAGGGTTGGCAAGTATGGTTTGGACCCTAGCGGGTCTTCATCAAGCAAGGAAAGATCATGGTTATGTTACTAAAAGGGAAAATGTTAATTGCAGTTCTGTGATGGGACATGATGCCAATTTTATATTTTATATTTTTTTCTCCCGATCACACAGTACCATAGGTCTCGATCCACATCAACCATATTAAGACAAGGTTCTGCTTCCACAATTGAAGTTACCGACCAAACCATGAAACTAAAGACCCTCTGTGCACCGTTTAAAATGACTTAAACTGCAAAATCTCCATTATTCATGCATCGCTCCCACGCTCCCCGTACACAAAAATCTTTTCCTGCTGCATGTGCCCAGCCAGAGGTCACAACCCTCATTAGAAGATGCAACAGAAGGTTTGCGGGGAAGACATTTTCAGATGCCTTGATCTGAATTAGAATATCTTTCTTTTAGCATGTTGGGGAAGGTCCTTTGCTGCCTTTTGCCACAGTGCTGCTAATGCTGTGAAGAAATACTTTCCTGTTTTGCCTGCAGTACCATTTCAGTATGTAATCACCTAGCTCATGAAAATTGCAAAGGTGGTGAATAATTTAAAGCGGCTGCGTTAAAAAAGTATGTGTTGTACGGTGTCATAACGATGGTGGTCCAGACACAGGGAGGAAGATGGTGAAGTAGATAAAAAGAAATCCAGGGGAAGCATTTTTCTTTGTCGCTCATTTATAGTGTTCACATTACATATTCCTCTGTTTCCAATATTTCTTTATTGTTACTCGAGGGCATGCATAAATTGAGACGAGGACCGACCGACTGTTTATCCATTTTAATCTCCAATGTATTTGAGCACATGTTCTGCGCCACAAATGGAATGCAAAATGTTGCATGACTGACTGAAAGTACAGCAGTTTCAAGTTGGACCATTTGTCCTGGCAAGCTGTACAAAAGTGAGGAAGGAGTGAGTGAAGGAATGAAGATTTTTAGCCACATGGGACACCTTCAGTGATGTTATTTGATTAACAACAATCTCACCAAGGTGTGCTCCAAACCATCAAAACCAGTAAGGCTTTCCAAAATAAAGGGCTGATTAAAGATATGCAGATGCTATTAGCACCCAGGTGTCAGTAGCCAACGATGCTATTTGCACCTGACCCGGGTACACATTAGATACTGGAATTGTACATGTACTACATGAATTTTTCTCCTAGACCTAACCATGTAGTTTTTGGTGCCTAAACCTAACCAAACTGCTACTGAAAACTTAGAATAATCATTTAAAATACAGAAAATACCTGGCTTGACAGACTGCACTAGTTGTATTTACACTGATCAGCCAAAAACAATTATGACCACTGACAGGTGAAGTAAATAACATGGATTATGTCGTTACAATGGCACCTGGCAGTGGGTGTGAGATATTAGACAGCAAGTGAACATTTTGTCCTTGAAGTTGATGTGTTGGAAGCAGAAAAAATGGGCCAGCGTAAGGATGTGAGCGACTTTGACAACAACGGCCAAATAGTGCTGTCTAGACGACTGGGTCAGAGCATCTCCAGAACTGCAGCTCTTGTGGGATGTTCCCAGTCTGCAGTGGTCAGGACCTACCAAAAGTGGTCCAAGGAAAGAAAACCGGTGAACCGTGACAGGGTCAGACCCGAGGCTCATTGATGCACGTGGGGGGCGAAGGCTGGCCGTGTTGTCCGATCCAATAGAAGAGCTACTGTAGCTCAAACTGCTGAAAAAGTTAATGCTGGTTCTGATAGAAAGGTGTCAGAACACACAGTGCATCACAGTTTGTTGCGTATGGGGCTGCGTAGCCGCAGACCGGTCAGGGTGCCTTTGCCTACCCGTGTCCACCGCCAAAAGCACGTACAATGGACACGTGAGCATCAGAACTGGACCACGGAGCGATGAAAGAAGGTGGCCTGGTCTGATGAATCACGTTTTCTTTTACATCATGTGGATGGCAACGAGTTGGAGGTGTTGACTTGGCTTCCAAATTCTCCAGATCTCAATCCAATTGAGCATCTGTGGGATGTGCTGGACAAACAAGTCCGATCCACAGAGGCTCCACCTCGCAACTTACAGGACTTAAAGGATCTGCTACTGACGGCTTGGTGCCAGATACCACAGCAGACCTTCAGGGGTTCTAGTGGAGTCCATGCTTCGACGGGTCAGGGCTGTTTTGGCGGCAAAAAGGGAGTTCTAATGTCTTGTGTCGCCTTGCCTTCTGTCGCTGCCTCTTAGACAGGTCGTCATTGTAAATGAGAATTGGTTCTCAATTGATTTATCTGATTAAATAAAGGTAAAAAAAACACATGAGTTTATGAATTGTGCTTTACCGTGCCCACATAACACCCCAAGAAATGAAATATGTCATACATGAAATATTCAGAAATATAGAAAAAGTCTTGCAGTTGCTGTTGTCGATATTGCATGGAAATGAATTAAATCTGGGTTTCTCAGCAAACTTCTTGCTCCAGTGAAACTGCTCTGTGGCCAGTAGTCAGAGACACTTGGCACTTGGCAGACAGGTGTAAAAGTGTGTAACTATGCAGAACAAGAGAGCACACAGTCAGCAAAGCTCTTTCCAGAGTTTAAAAAATATATGTTTGAAACCGTTAAAAGTCTCCTCGCAACATATTAAACCTATACAGGGGAAACTTTCTCAACGGCACATCATTTATATCTACACCAGTTTAGTCAGCATAACAAGTGGTTAATAACAATTCTGAGTTGCATAATTAGATGATGACCTTTTAGTGTTTCTCGCAATGTTCACATCGCTGTGTCATTGAGAGGTTTAGGGAGGAAACTTAGCAGACACCGCACTTCTTGCTCTGATCCAGTCACTGAGCCAGGAGTTGTAAATGGCATCACATTAACGACGCCTCCAGGGTATAGACAGTCCCCTGCATCTCTATGCAGCATGTTTGTTAAGCACTGGGTGGTCACATCGCTGCTGTCGTGTGGTTCCAACTGCCCTGGTGTCATATCCAGGCTGTTTAATAGCATGATAGCCACAGTAATGGCTTAATTATCCTGCTGTAGTGAACTCAAAAGATGAGCCCTCTTTATCATTTCAACACCAAATCAAACTTGCTTAGACGGGGGATTTTTCCCTCTCAGTTCAGCAGCTCATCACATCTGCGTGCGTTGATTAAGTCGGCTTTTATGGCCACGAGATACTTGATATATTGTGTGAGCTTATTCAATTTAAACAATGGCTCTTTTGTGATGTATGTCTCAATTAAACAAATGTTACTGGACTATTTCCTATTAAATATGAAGTGTGTTTTATACAGTATTTATGTCATTATCATTTTCTACCTCAGACTCACACAGTACTTTATATATATACATATTAGCTACTGTATGATGATGAATATGTGTGTGCTGGAGGGCAAATGGGGAAGAAAGATTAAACAGAACA
>CAKAOH010021491.1:0-88588 GCA_916701665.1 Sebastiscus tertius | reverse complement strand
AGAAACATCTTGTAGTGTACTGTGTAGCTATAAAATGAGAAAGTTTGTGACCACCATGTTGAGATCAGTTGAGGAAATACCAAGCACCGCCCACCAGCTGGAGCAAACATTCTCATTTTACAAGAGAAATAAGCATTAGAGTAACCGGTCTAGATTTTTTAAAGCCTGAAAACAGAGCCAAGAGGAGGTGAAGAAGTCTAGTTTTCTCTCAGAACACTTGAATTATAATATGCTGAAAGGTTATTATGGAACTTGTGCCCAATGATGCCAAAAACAAACTGCCTACTGACACTTTAACAGTTCCTAGACTACTCATCTGATGTGGATGAAGTCATTCACGCTTGGTGGATACTGTTGGGTCTCTAAACTATGGTGTACGGTCATAGACCTGCTCTATATATAAAGCATCTTGAGATAACTTCTGTTGCGATTTGACGCTATACAAAAATAAATTGAATTGAATTGAAATTGAATTCGTTGTTTCATTCATTTTGAAATCCAATGTGCTGGAGAGCAGTTAAGTGTGTCAATGCACAGTAACTCACGTGATAATGAATCCCCCTGGGGCACAGGGTTTACCCAGCACCTCCACAGGGACTCCACTTCTTCATGACACTACCCTGAAGTCTCACTGCACCTCAAGCCCACCTTGGGTCAACTCTTGCCGGGACAATGACGGAATTGAAAAAACTAAAGGAAAGGTTCTAATATTATCACAGTCTGCGGACTGCGCTAAATAGTGTAGGCCCTCTGTACTGTTGCATATGTAGAGCTGCACAGTGTAATACTGCAACAATAACAAAGGGTCCGGCACAAATTAATGAGATTAAAGAGACATTGCTGCTCACCATTGCAGTTAACTCTGACATTAAATAAATCAAATATTGTTTTAACATAATATAATACTGATATAAAAACATTTCTTTGCATGGTCACATCAGCTGCTTATCAAGTAATAAAATTTCTTTCTCCAACTTCCTCATTTTAAGTGCTCTGTATGCCATCTGTTGGTCACGGTTCTCTATCTCCTTCTTGAGGTAGCAGCAGTAAAGGGCTCTTATGTCTTCTGTCT
This sequence comes from Sebastiscus tertius, assembly GCA_916701665.1. NCBI lineage: Eukaryota > Metazoa > Chordata > Actinopteri > Perciformes > Sebastidae > Sebastiscus > Sebastiscus tertius. Next base: position 87,516 of record CAKAOH010021491.1, on the reverse strand, counting down.
GTCTCTGCAAAACAAATGAAACAGAACATGAGTTCATATTGTTCTTATTCATTGTTATTACCCATAACCCAGTACTGACATAATAAAACTCACCTCGGCCTTTCTTCCACCAGTTGCAGCACACGCTGAGTTGACCCTCTCCTGGAAGCTGCTACTGTGAATATCCTACAAAAAAAACCATCCATGTGTTAAAGAGGACCTATTATGCTTATTTTCATAGCCTACTTGCATTTTGGGTTTCTACTAGAACACGTTTACATGCTTTAATTAAAAAAAAAATGGCGGTACGTATGTCAGTATTTAGTGTTTACAATTGTTGCCAGGCAGCCTACTTTCCTTCAAGGTATCACTCGTTGACTTCTCTACTACTACTCTATTCTGCTCTAGCTCCACTCTAACTAGCTTTGTTTGAGGTCATGCAAAAGTAGCCACTAAACAAAGTGTGTTACTTGGTGACATCACCACGTTACGGAAGAAAAGGCAGGACTTCAAGCAAGGCATTTCGGTGTTTCTGTGGGGGAAAGTAACTCCCTTTGGTGTAGACTTTGAGCTTTGTAACTTTGCAGATCTTTTACATGCACAAAAACACAAGGAAGGGGGAAAAGTGCAAAAGCATAATAGGTTCCCTTTAAGTGTTCAAAAGACAAATGCCCAAAAAAATACATGTTTGGAAGCCCTTACCCCTTCAAAATGAGTGTCACTGACGTCTGTCTCATCGCTGCTCAAGCTCTCTGGTTCAGTCTTCGTTATAGGCAGGAGGAGGACAGGATGGCCTGACACTGCATGAGTAGGGCCCAACATCGAGTTAGATTTTGGGGAAATTCTGAAGGGGTTTTTAATCAGACATTGAGTACACCTACGACCTACCACTAATAAAAGAGCTGTCAGATCCAGTCAGTGGCTCAATACAAGCACCCCCTGGGAGGACCTCCACTCTCAGCCTGTTGTCTTTGTGCTGAAGCACATCCTCCTCCGCAGAGGTCAACGACGGGGTCGCTGATCCGCCCTCATTCCTCATCACCTCCACCTGTCTTCTTTTGGCTGTAAAAGGATAGATTTAAGAGGTAAAAAAAATACTACCCCGGTCATTACATCATTGAAAATGTAGACTTGCAATAACAATACCTGTTTGCACTATATTTTTATGCTTGACTTTCACTTGCTGCCACGTCCTTTTGTAGCCGCTGTCCGATACCCTGGAAAAATAATAAAATGGTTATGTATCAGCAATTCTTGGAAAGTTCAAGTCCAAATATTAGAGTGACAATTAGCCACATGTAGCAGCTGTAGAATGGTTGCTGGTGGACTGAAGGACACCACTCAGACCAGGAATCGGGATCTGCACCTTTATTTTCTATAAGGAGCAGCACGGGGCACAGTCAACACACACACACACAGTGGCAGGTTCTTTCTCAGTCTCCAGTACAAAAGCTGTCCATGCTTTGCCTATGTGTATTTTGTAGAGTATACACATATAACAAAATACAGTTATAAATAAAATATATGCACATACAAAAATGCAGAAGCTACAAGTGCATTTTAAATCAGTAAATACAGCAAAAGCTAAAATAAAATAATCAATAAATAAAATGTATATCCCCTGAAATGAAATGTAATATTTTGACTAGGTTTCTAACCCTCCAGTTTACACGTAAGTAGATGCATTTCTTCAGAAAATAAAATAAAGATAATAAAAATAACATAACCAACATATTGACACTAATGTGAATAAGTCTTCTTACGCGTTTATTTTATCAGCAATTCTCTGCCAGGCTTCTTCTCTCAGCTTAGAGGCACTGGTGGTGTTGGATTTGGCTGTCAATATTTCTCTCTCTTCTTCATACAACTTCAGAATGAGTTCCTGCTCTTTAGAGCTGAAAAAATGTGCCCTCTCATGTTTTTTCATCATTTGGAAATCTATAAAAACACACAAAAAAAGTTTTTATTATTATTTATTATATATTATTAACATTTATGAGAGTCAAAATTATTTTTCCTTTCTGTATAGTTTATGTTGTGACATCATGAAAAGGTCTCCTCACCTCTGTCTGTGTTCATGGATGTTGATCCGGGTCTCGGTGTTCGATTGCTCTTCCCTTGGTGGCTGAGCGGGTGCGCGCAGTTATCCGAGATGTTTCAATGCTAGATTTAGTAATCAGATCTTAACCCTCCGCGGTCGTTAAACAGAACAAAACCCGACCATAATAATGCGACAGTCAGTCACGGTACGCTTCACATCAACCATTAACTGTCCAAGCCGCGGAAATGAGGAAAAAGACGGTGAAAAGCGGTGTTATGCAGCTAGACATCAGCGAGCTTTGTTAACCCTGGATTTTCTAATTCGGCTTAAGGCGCGTTCATGTGAAAGAGGTGGAGTCTGCAACAAAGAGGGGAGTCACGTGAAGCTGGTCCTGAGCATCATACTACATATTAACCACTGGTCCATATAAAGGGGATTTCATCTAAATGCAATAATTATGTGAAATAACAGATGAGGACAATTCAAGGACAATATGACAAGTCGAAAATGTCTGCTGTGAAAAAGGCTTAAAGGGACTGTTTGTAACTTTTTACAGGTATAAATCTACCGGGTCAGTGTCCCATGCGCGCTCACTCCACACTGCAGGAGAGTTGGTAGCTCTGAGAATATCTAGTGAATGTACAGTGGACGTTTTTGCAGAAATAACTGCTGCAGCTCCTCCAGACCAACAGAGGTTTCCCGTGTCTTGTGAAGTGACGGGGCTCCACAGCGAGTTACTTTATCGTCCCCGACCGGGTGCCAGTGTCTCCCTCTGGCCGCAGTTGGAGACGATAACGTTTCTCTTCCTGCTTCAGCCCCGGAGGCTGAGGCAGGAAAAGCCAACACTAGGATCAGCATTGATTCATGGAGAGACCTTCGTCTGGTCTGCTAACATTACTGCCAAGGAAAAATGAAGGTTTTTTTTACATTACAGCATGTAAACATGTTCTAGTAGAAACACAAAATACAAGTATGAACCTGAAAATGAGCACGATATGGGACCTTTAAACTCTGGTGCTGTTCCCAAACAAAGAATATATAATGATGCAAAACATGAGTGAGAGAGAGCACCAGAGAGGTGTAACTCCACTGTGTTTGATTATTAACCTCCATAGGCCTTTTTCCCCACGGAGGACATTTTGACTTGTCACAGTAGGAAAAGTTCAGGTGTAGATAATGTTATTAATGATGGCTGAACTCCATTTAGCTGCTTTGATTTCAGGTTCCTGGTATCGTGCATGTTGGCTCACTGTCACTCTTACTGGAACACCTGAACACAACAGAGCCATCATTAGTTAACACCTGTGCTTTTCCAACTATGACAAGTCAAAATGTCTGCTTGAAAGGCCTATTGAATTCACTATATTTCCAATTTAACAATTTTTTTCAGACCCTGAATTCAAACACAAGCTGGATTCTGTGTATGTAAAAACATTTCAAACTCAACTGAGAAAAAAAGCACATGAATTCAGAGGTTAGGGATTATGTCACATCACTGGTACTTCCTTTACTTTTGAGAAATGATTAATTTATCCAACCTTAACAAGTGTGAATGAGGGAGAAAGTCAAAGTCTGTACACACCTACAGTCTTGAAAATAAGCCAGATAAGTGAAATCCCCTGTGTGGGTGAACCAAGGGTCTGCAGAGCCTTTAAATAGCCAATAAATTAAACAGAAAGTGAGACTGGAAAGGTGCAGATGGTACTAGTAACATTAAAGGAGACCTATTGTGAGTGTGTGCTTTTTCCCATTTCTTTATATAGTTTGTGCATGTAAAAGGTCTGCAAAGTTATAAAGCTCAAAGTCCACGCCAACGTGTTGATGTCACAGAGTAACATGTGTATAATGCCTGCCTAGCGACTAGTTTGGCACACCTGCAAATAAAGCTAGTTAGAGTGGAGCTGGAGTGGAAGAGTGGTGAAAAGAGGTGCTGCAGCACAGCCGGTATGAGAAAAGTAAAGCGCTTCTACTTGAAACCCAAAATACAACTATGCACCCGAAAATACGCATAACAGGTCCTCTTTAAAAATGTCTCCATTGGTTTGTCGCAGTAACCTATGGCATTGTGACGGTGAGCCAGCATGCACAATACCAGGACCCTGAAACTGAAGTAGCTGAATGAAATCCAACCATCCTTTATTTATTATTTACACCTTTTTCTGCTGTGATCTGTCGACGTGTTTGCTGTGAAAAAGGCCTATTTGTTTCAATACACTGAGGGTGGAAAACCTGGAAACCTTCATCACATCAACACACAAGTAATAAAACATGAATTGAGGTAATAATATTTACTTTATTTATGTTAATTCAGTATCAGTCTGACATTTTGCTTAGTGGTCCAGAGTAAAGAAACTGTTGGCTCGGGTGCCCCATGTTGAGAGCACAGCGGTAAACACAACAAAAATGAGGAGTTGTACTGTATGTAATGGAAGTGTGGTCCAGTAACAAACGCTGATGGAGGACTGGTCCCTGTGCCAGTTATGAGGTCTGGAGGAAGGGTTTATTCATCGTGGCCCTCATAGCCGTCAGGTAGAGCATTCAAGTGTGGGTTGTGGAAAAGGGATTTGGTGCCATCTCCCCAAGGGAAACGCTGTAAGAAAGAATAATTAGTTAATAATAAATTAATTAAATATAGATAATTGTGGCATTTAAGAAGGTAATTTTGGAATGTGAATTACTAAGCTGCCTAAAGTCAGACCTTGCTGCGAATGCGAAGGTGGGAGTAAGGGACAAACTCTGGCTGTTCATGGGTATGCTGCTGCTCTTTCAAGTACATGTTCAACATGCACACCGCAACACCAGGTAGGGCAACCACGAAAGAGAGGATTTTCCATGTCTTGGCTGGAAGAGAAAGACAATAATGATTAGTTTGACCAAAAAAGCCATTTGAAATCCCACCACACTAAGATTGTTGAAAATTAATGAGCTTTTTAAGACGCAAGACGCTCCCTTGGGACGTACGAAAATTTAGTTTCATTACGATGTTTCAAATTTGCACCCACCAAGTTTGACATTATGAAATGTTAGACAAAATAAATGTTACTTAGGAGACTTTATGCTATTACCCAGAGTGTGCTCTTTACCATAACTAAAATGTGGAATACCACCAGCTTATATCTCTGGAAGCTACTATTCATAAAGAATCCGATTCATTGCCAAGTAGGTTTTCACATACAAGGAATTCGCCTGGGTGTTTTGGTGCATAACATTAAGCATTGTAAGAGAAAATACAAATAAATGTAAGTACTGCAGATGTCAAGAAACAAATATAGAACAGAAAAAAAATACAATAAAAATATTTAAAAAATACTATAAAGATATGTACGATACATCTGTTATTTAAATGAAAGAGCTGTACCATTTTAGAAGTAGTAGTTTATTTGCAGGAATGTGCAAAAGATACACAGAGAAAAGAATAATGCTTGAATTAACCCTCACAATTTGAAGCAGATTTATGAGTTGGCATTTAAAAGACTGATTGTCTCGATGATGCAAATGGTATTGTGGTGGGGAGCTTCCAGATTTAATTTCTCGCCTCTCAGTTAAGGCCAGTTAAAACCAACAAAATGGAGTGAAGATACTGGTATTATTTGAAACTAGGAATCCATGTCATACTAGCCTGTCAAAAAAGAGGCTAAATAATGCTCCAAATATGCGCCAAATTTTGGTGAGGAAAACTGACATGGACATTTTCAAAGGGGTCCCTGCAGCTGTTGTTGCCTGTTGGGCTTCAGTTTGCCATGTCCTGAATTGAGAATATTTTTTTATACTAAATGTAGTACCTGTGAGGGTTTCTGGACAATATTTGTCATTGTTTTGTGTTAATTGATTTACAATAACAAATATATACATATATTTGCATAAAACCTGCATATTTTCCCACTCCCATGTTGATAAGAGTATTAAATACTTGACACATCTCCTGTTTGAATGACTGATTTTATCTGACACACATTATGGACAATCCTAATATATGTAATTACTGTAGATCAGATTAACAATGGAAACGTAAATGCAGTACAGTTTCCACTACCACTGTCTGCAAAAGACAGTAATTATGTGATGCAAAAAAATGTTTTCCCTGTAACGTTGTAATCTTGTCATCTTAGGTGAGTTTCAGCAATTATTTACATCAATATATGCATCAATGGGGAGTTTATATTAAAAGTTATTATTTTTATTCATTAATTTTTGACTGAATAAATGTATTGTTTGGTTATCATCTAGGTTAGAGATATTATTAAGCCACTTAATGCTACCATGACATGCTGTTAACTAAAGGTGACTTTCAACCCTAACCCTAACCCAACAAGTAAAATTACTATTTTATAATATTATGACTTTATTCTCATAACACTACGACTTTTTTCTCTTAAACTTCTGACTTTATTCTCACAATATTATGACTTTATTCTCAAAATCCCATATTTATTTTTTTCCTCAATGTGGCCCTAATACTCTTGTCGTACCATAGATCTACAACAAAGATAAATAAAAATAAAAATGTAAACAAAAATCATTTATTCATTTACATTTTTATAAATCCACAGGGAGACACTGGAGAGGAGCTAAAGACCTGTCTTAACCTTACTGTTGCTCCTTACCTTTCTACTTTCTACAACCTTGATGCTGGAGATATGATTACACTAGCTGCTCCTATCTACAGACCCGAGGGGACATTAGTTTGTGGTTGTTGCTCTTTAGCTCTTGCTAGCTAAGTTAGTGTTCGTGCTCCACTTTAAAGCCAGGTAAATAACAACCTTAAGTAAACTGAAACCTCACTAACACTTAATGAATGACTGAGTGAGTGTTTTAATGAAGTGGCAGGCTGGACAGAGAATATCTTCATGTTATAAAGCTCATGTTTTGAGCAGCTTCTTCTGTGTCCTGTCCTCTCAAGGATGCTAATGCTAGTTAGCTCAGCAAGGTCACAACGTCTCAACGTCACAAATAAATGACATTAACTACAACTAGAGGAGTAATAAACGAGGTGATACACTTTACCTGCCTGGTCGGCGTGTCCTCCAGCGGCAGCAGCAGCAGAAAGCTGTCGCCGGGTCTGAGACAGAGAAGACCTCAGAAACATCTGAGAGACGCGTCCGAGAGAAGCCATTTTACTTTCTGTGAGAGGCAGAGCGGAACCGGAAGCTGTTTGTATGGAGCAGTCTCGTGGTATGGAGTTGTGACGTAGAGGCTAGACAGCTCTACTGGGCCACCTAGAGGCGAGACTGTGAACGATATAGTGATGGGAATTCCGGCTCTTTTTAGTGAGCCAGATCATTTGGCTCAGCTCACCAAGAAGATCCGGCTCTTTCGGCTCCCAAACGGCTCTTGTTAATTTTCTTTTATAATTCAGCCAAATTTAGCTTTAGCTGTTTTGACCTATGATTAGTATATGTGCACATATATCACTTAAATTATTCAATATAACTATACTAATAAGCCTTAGAATTTTTCCAGAATACCATAATTTTACATGCTGCTTCGTTTCCGACTGTCACTCATCTTGTCTGCTATTCGCGCACCACACTCCTCTCTCTCTGTCTCTCCTCCTCTCCCTTCTGCACTGTACCTCCCTGCTTGATTGTATGATCCTTCTCTGACATCACCTGGTTGATCGCACGGACGTCATTAACACAACATTCATTCACAGTCAGTGTATGGAGTACCCGTGGCACGGAGAAGATCATCATATCATTCAGCTTTGAATTAATTGAAGAAAGAAAGAAAGAAAGAAAACGGCTCTTGGACGGGAGCCGGCTCTTATTGTTCACTCAAAAGAGCCGGCTCGTTCGTGACGACACATCACTAGAATTACAGACACTCAGCTGGAAAAAAACTCAGGTCAAGGTTGCTGTTTTGCCATTGTGGGTTCATGGGCATTTCACATAAAAATGTGGAAAAATCATAAAACATCACCACAAAGCAATGGTGAATGCATTTATATAGTGCCTTTCTAGTCTTCGGACCACTCAAAGCGCTTTACACTACATGCCAACATTCCCCATTCACACACACACATTCACAAAAACTAAATTCTGCAAAACAAAACTAAATTATGTGAATTTTTTGGATGTTTTACATTTTTCTTGTGGAATAATGTATTCTTTACTCCTTCAGGCTTCTAAAACTGATCCAAATATAACAGACTGAGAAGGGGAAATCACTCTTTGAATGAAATGCACCTCATAGAGATTGCAAGAACAGATTGTTTTGTATTAAGTCACAAGCAAAACAGGTTGTGAACCACTATTTTAAGGTATGGAGTAGCCGGTTTTCACTTACAGACATACATAGTGGTAATTCAAACTTACAATGATAATGAGAATGAAATGAATTTGTGTAATGTGTGTGTCACAATTGTTATATGCCCTAAATTCTCTCAGTCTTTTCCCTGTAATTCCCTTCATGTCAGGTAAACATCTCACACATCACAAGGAATGGAACAAACTCCCTGTGTTTGATTATGGGATAGTAAATAATGATAAATTATAACTCAATAATTGCAGGCATGTTTAAAAAAGCAACATTTTTCTAATTCAAATTCAGAAGTGTTTCTCTTTAAAGGGGAGGACTTTGTGTGATCTCATGGTCAGAGTCCAACCAGAGAGATTCAGAGATCCTCTGGTTGATGAAGGTAAGTGATAAATGTTCACGTTGTTATATGTTTGTTCTTGAAATGACTTTGCAAGCATGCTTTTCAACATTTATTGAAGTCCATAATTGTGTAGAAACGTGCATTAATGTACAAATAGCACCACGAATATTACACTGAATAGTCACGATATTAACGAAGACAATGCTTTTATATCATAATTTGAATTTAGCAAAGCATTTAGTGAAGTTAGCTGTATGTGTTTGAACATGTGTGTGTGTATTATACTGGATATCATGTCAGAATTCTCTTATATTTATTGAGCCGTTAATAGTTAACATGTTCGACTTCAGAACAAACAAGGGAGATTTAGATGACCTCTTATTTGCCGAGAGTCTCATGACTATGGCTAAATAATTTTATTATCAACTATCATTTTGTCTTTTACAAATCACAAATGATGGCATTATTCTTCGAAATATTAGTTTTAAAAAGTCTAAAAAAATGTCCTTTCCAAGAGAATCTGCTGTCTTTCAGTAATGGATACTCAGTACCACCAGTTTGGATCGTCTGATAGCAGCACTGTCCATGGAGAGCCCAAAACCACTGCACAAATGGGTAAAACACGTCATTTCCTTTTGATTCAATAACTTCAGATGTGACCTTAAACTATGAAAACATGTCTGTCAGTGTTTGCAGGTATGAAGAGCATAGTGGTTTGTGTTCTCTACGGAGTCCTGGTGCTGCTGCTGTTAATCCTGCTGATGGTCACCGGGATCAAATGTGCGAACTCTTTGAACTCTCGAGTGAAGCCGATTCATTAATAAAGTTTTCAGCTAATTCACATTCTTTGTTTAATCATATATCCTTTTTTTTGTATCGCAAAGTCTCCCTGTTAAACAAGGAAATCACTGATATCAAACTCCACCTCGAGAGAATCAACCATGGAAAACCAATGGCATCGACCGGATCAGGTCAGGGGTTGGTTTTCAGGTGTGGATATAATGATGTACAGTCAATCGGTGCCCTCTGTAAAACTTTTTTTTTTTTTGGGCTTCCAAACTAAAGGTGCAAAACCTGTGGCGGAGGTCCTCGTACCGAAAGTTGTCCCAGTTCGAGGTAAACACTGAATCCTTTCATATCAACTAGAATTACCTCCTTGTGGTTGTACGCCTCAACCAACCAGTCAAGTAGCAGTTTACATTCATGTCTGTCCAAAATGTCACCACTTCGTCATTTTATAATGTATTTGTGTGACATTGTCATAATTAGCAAAATTCATTCTTGAGTTATGGCCGAAAAAGTGTTTTGTGAGGTCACAGTGACCTTTGACCACCAGATTCCAATCAGTTCATCCTTGAGTCCAAGTGGACGTTTGTGCCAAATTTGAAGAAACTCGCTCAAGGCGCTCCTGAGATATCACGTTCAAAAGAATGGTCCGGACGGACATATAGACGGACATACAACCCAAAAACCTAATTTCTCCGGCGCAGAGGCATAAGAAAATCAGAATTCGGTGTTTTTCCTCATTCAGACTCTCTTGACTTTTTGACTCTTATTAATTTTCATCGAACCAGGATCATGTAGGGAAGGATGGGTGTCTTTCCAGAGGAGCTGCTATCTGCTATCCACCTCTGCCGTGACCTGGAGGAACGCAGAGGAGCAGTGCCGAACACGTGGAGGACACCTGGCGGTTTTCAATAATGCGGAGGAACTGGTGAGGTTTAAGTTTACACCAGTTTGGTTTCATATGTTCTTAAAGCAACAGTGTGTAACATTTCGGGGGATCTATTAGCATAAATGGAATATAATATTTATAACTACGCTTTCATTAGTGTATGAAACTAAGAATGGTTGTGTTTTCGGTCGTGTCTAGAAGGTAACCTGCAAACTGCGAAATTTGCAAAAACTTGCAGAAACTCTGGCGAGACTCGCTGCCTGACGACATATCCTAACCTTAACTATTCGAGATCACTCGGTGACTCACGTTACCGCAGTCTTGGAAAGGGAGGAGTGAGTGGAAGGGTACTCAGTTGGTTGCAATCTGCAACCACACCACTAGATGCCACCAAATCCTACACACTGTCCCTTTAAGCTGTCTGTTTGCTACTGTGAGGCTCCACAGTATGAATGTCCTAATACAGAGCTCTGATAAGCAGCACACACACAGAATAACATTTCTCAGAATCAACAAAGGCCTCAAATAACCTGTTGCTATATTTTTTTATTATTATTATTTCTAGGACTACATTTCAAAAATAGTTGAACTCCAATATAACTATTGGATTGGACTTGTGGAGCGACAACACGAGGGACACTGGAGCTGGGTGGATGGAACCGACTTCAACTCAAACCCAACGTAAGAGGAAACTTACAAGAACTGTTTTGATGTGTCAAACTATATGTAGCATATCAATTGTTTGTTGTCCACCCTCTGTTTGTGTTCAGTTTCTGGGATGAAGGTCAGCCTGACAACTGGGACTACAGAGAGAACGGAGAGGACTGCGGGCAGCTCCACTCTTCTGAGATACGCAAACGCAAGATGTGGAATGACGCAGACTGCAACCTGCCGTATAAATACATCTGTGAAACCACGGTGTGAGAGACAGCTACCCCATCTGAGCTAGTGAACCCTCACCAGCATGACAGGCCTTATGTGCTGGAAAATGATGGGTCAAATTAAGACTGATGGAAATGATGTATTTGATATCAATTTATTAATTTTGTGAGCCACAAAAATGGGATAAAAGTTGCATATACAGTACGTGTGTGAGGCATCAATTAAACAGTAGCTATGAATACAATGATGCTTGTTGATCTTTACTAAAGAAACACTTGTTTCTCTCCGAGGCCCTCGGCTCACTTGCAGCGGCCACTGGGAAGGTGTTCATTTCCTTCATTATAATCTGCCTTGGCGAAGCACATGGCTGCTTTCCTGTCACACTCACAGATGAACGTCTCACAGGGATCGTTGTTATCTAAATGCCAAAGACAGAGGACAGCAGCAGTCAAGTGAGGGAGAACAAAAACAGGCACGAGACAACACACTTTTATTTCTAAGGGGAGACATTACAGGTGAATAGTGTAAAAGTTTCAACTAGGGCTGTCAAACGATTAAAATATTTAGTCGCGATTAATCGTGTAGTCATTTCTTATCTGTTCCAAATGTACCTTAAAGGGAGATTTGTCAAGTATTTAATACTCTTATCAACTAAATTAATTATTAAAACAGATTTAAACGGCCTTTAAAGATATGGATTGTAAGACACTACAGGTAATTTGGGTGAAACATTTAACTGATAGATATCACCATGAAACTTCCCCAGTTGAGTACTTACATTAACACAATTATTTTTTTGTATTACAAGTTTTCTGAAATGTTTAAATATGCAAATGAGGCATTATCTAATGCTATTTTTTGGTGAATTTAGGAGAAATCTACAGACACAAATAGACACAAAAAGTAGTAAATTAAACACCTAAATGTGTATTTTGGATGTTTTCTATCCACTAGTCTGAAAGGAGACACATTATGGAAGCAAAATAGCCCAAAATCTCAAATTGACCAGTGCATGAAAAATGATGTTTTTGCCTGGGGTGTCTCAATCCGTCACAAACATCATTTTTTAAATTTCTGTTAGAAAATCTGTAAGTTAATGTTATGTCATTACTAAAAACTCAATATTTAAGAGTTGCTTGTGTTTGGAAGTGTCGTGGAACACTCACTCAGGCAGGTGATGGTCTTGCTGGCCTCGTCACACCTGTAGCTGTACAGTTCAGTGTAGGGGTTGTCGAAGATGGGCCAGCAATCGTCATGCTGCATGGCATCAGTATAGCACTGGTCGTGGACCTGACAGCATCTGCAACATACACAAAGCATGAAGAAGTCATTACACCGCCTTCCAAGGATGAAGAAAATCACCCACTGTTGAGGTTCAGTTTTGTCATTTCTTGAGTTTTAGGAGATCTATAAAATGTCAAAGAAAATTAAAACATGTCCATCACAACTCTAAGTCCGAGGTGTATCAATTTAGAGGTCTTTGACATGAAAAAGGTTGAGAACCACTGGGTTAGGGGACTTTCATTTTCAGAGGAGGAAACAACAACACCATTAACAGCGTTACCTGTCAAGGTCATCGACAGGTGTGCCAGAGCCTCCCAGCCCACAGTAGCAGCCGTAGTCAGAGTAGTCCATTAACGGCCAGCTGTCGGGGACGGTGCACAGGATCATCGACCTGAACTGCCACACGGCTCTGTTACACAGCACTATGAGACACAACGGAGACACAAACTATAGCAACCATCTCAAAACCACCACAAAATCAAAATGACCCTGACGCTGATCAATCAGACAGTTGAGTACTCACGTGCTGGGAGGCTGACGAGCAGGATGAGCAGGCAGTGAGTCGGATGCATCTTGCAGGTGGAGGTGTGGGGAGAAAAGCTGAAGCCTTATATTGACCCCCGACCTCGAGAGGTGGTCCTCTTTTGGCCAATTGCCAAGAGTCACCCAATCTCCTACTCTATACATTACGCAACATGTATGTATACACGTGTGTAACACGTATACAAACAGTATACTTACACAAACACATACACATTTACATGCAGACACACACTAATGTTTTTTTTTTTACATACACATTTGGTCCATTATTGTTGTCATATTGTATTATATATTGTCTTTTTATTTAATAACACAAGACACTTGAAAGGGCTTGAGTCAGGTGCAGTGGAAAGTCGTGGGAACTCTGGCAAGTGTTATTTACACAGCTGTGTGTTGGAAACTTTAAATTTGACTTCTGTTTAAAGAAGGAAAAGGCGAACTCGAGCTGAGGACAGAGTGAACAGAGAGAAAAGCCCAGATAGATCAGGGAATATTTGATTAGGAAAATAAAAGAGCATGTGAAAAGATCTACTGCCTAGCCTGTGAGGGGAGAATAAATGAGAATATCTTATATTATTTACATGAAAGCTTCAGCTACTGTAAGAGGGATTTAGAACTGCAACCTGAGCTTTTTATGTACAACAATATGGTGAAAAAACACAAACTACAACATGTCTTCATAAACTATATGTTCTATTTAGGGCTGTCAATCGATTCAAATATTTAATCGTAATTAATCGCGAATTAATGCTAAAAATTTGCCATGAAGGGAGATTTGTCAAGTATTTAATACTCTTATAAACATGGGAGTGGACAAATATCCTTGCCCAACAGACAACAACAGCTGTCAGTGTGTCAGTGTGCTGACTTGACTATGACCTGCCCCAAACTGCATGTGATTATCATAAAGTGGGCACAGGTACTGCATTTAACAGAAAAAATATGCTCACATCATAACACAGCAAACTGAAGCCCAACAGGCAACAACAGCTGTCAGTGTGTCAGTGTGCTGACTTGACTATGACCTGCCCCAAACTGCATGTGATTATCATAAAGTGGGCATGTCTGTAATTCTCATTCACATATCTTCACGAATAATCACTAGTGGAGGTTGTGAAACATACTGCATCTGTTCCTGGTTGCTCACGAGAGGTGATGAAGACAGAATCAGTTCAATGAAGATGTGAAATAAAAGTGATCTTGTGAGAACAAAAGTGTGAGCTGTCGGTCCTCTTGTTTGAGCTTTTGACTGCTTCTCCTTACAGATAGCTGGATTTAAAAACAGATATTTTATTTGCAAATTGTACACACTTTGTAATTGAAGGTGTTAAACACACGTTGAGGTAAAGTAGAAACTTTGGAGTAGCCGCTCATTAAAAAGCCCCCGCCCTCTCCTCTCCCTCTTATCTCTAGTTTCCTCTCACCTCCTGTCATATAAGAACAGGCTGCGCCAAAACACACGCCAGAATACATGTTCTTCTGACTGCAGCCATGAATCTCACAGCTCCTCTGCTGCTGCTGCTTCTCACTGGTGAGACTGTTGATATGTAACACTCCTTAGAATGACTCTTATTGTAAATATTGTGAGATTATTTCTATTAGTGTCTTTTTTTAATCTACCAAAGTACTTCTGTATCAGTGTATTCTTTTAAGGATATTCCTTTTCTCATGATTCATTCATCATGTGTTCTTATTCATCTGCCTCACACGTCTTTACCAGCTTGTACGGCCAGCGGCGCCCGGCTGCCCAAGGCCTTGTGGCAGTTTGGGAAGATGATCTCCTGCCCTCAGCCTGGGCTCAGCCCTTTTAAGTACAATGATTACGGCTGCTGGTGCGGCTTCGGGGGGACGGGAAGCCCGGTGGACGAAGTGGACGCGTAGGAAGCAGTCATTGGCCAATTTTTGTTTTTCCAGTAGTCATTTTAAGAATGAAAAGTAACTCAGGGGTCTCCTCCTGTATTCTCAGGTGCTGCAAAGTTCATGATGATTGCTATAAAGCGAGCAGAAAGGCTCCCGGATGCACGGCTATCGCTGACCTTCCCTACGTTCTTGTTTATGATTACACCTGTTCAAATCAACAAGTGACCTGCTCAGGTAAGAATGTGACCGCACTAAACGCACTCATTTAGACACCAAATTTGACATATTTTCAATGGTGAAATTCTACTAGTGCTGGGCGATATGGAGAAAATCAAATATCACGATATTTTTTACCAAATACCTCGATATCAATACAGCAACTATATTGTAGGGTTGACTATTGATGCTTTCACACAATATTTACACAATGAGATTTTTGATAAATAATCATCAGTAATATGGATATAATGACTAAGTGTAAAAGACAAATAATAGAAAAGCTAGAACAGTCTGGTAAATTCAGAAAATGACATCAGTGTACTGTAATGTAGCCTTTAAAACCAGGAAAAGACATTCATGCCATATTACGATATCTATCTAAGATGATATCTAGTCTCATATCACAATATCGATATATTGCCCAGCCTAAAATTCTACAATGACACTGTTGAGAATTTATGACGGAGTATTAGGGCCACATTGAGGGGAAGAAAGATCTGAGATTTCAAGAATAAAGTCATACTATTTCAAGAAAAAAAGTCGGAATATTACGGGAATAAAGTCATGATGTGCCAAAGGATTAAGTATTTGTGAAACCTATACTAAAGTATAACTTCACAAGATGCTCCATGTTCCTCATTTTCACACACTGCTCTGTTTCCCCTCTAAAATAACATGTAAAATTACTACTTTATAATATTATGACTTTATTCTCAGAATACTACGACTTTTTCTCGTAAACTTCTGACTTTATTCTCATAATACGACTTTCTTTCTCGTAAAAAGTTTTTGTGTGGATTTCTTTGGCTGGTTAAAGGTACAGCATTTACAGTATTCAGTGAATAGCAGACTGTAGCTTTACTGCAAACAGAGAAAATTACACAAGGCGTCATCTGTGTGCAGGTACTGTATATACAACCACTGTATTTAAACAGTTATATATAGGTATTACACAACTGGGAATTGAGGTTTGATTCCCAGTAGGAGTACCTACAGTACAAACAAATGCTCTCCTAGTACTGCAGAGCACTTTCACACTGACACTTAGTGATAATGTGTGAGTGAGTGAGTGAGTGAGCTTCACATGTTGTTATTATTGAGCAGCTATCTGTCAATTTCCTGACTCAACTCTGTCTCCGCAGCCACCAACAATAAGTGCCAGGCTGCCGTGTGCGAGTGCGATCGTGTGGCGGCTCACTGCTTCGCTCAGGCCACATACAACCCTGAAAACAAGAACCTGGATCCCAAAGTCCACTGTGTCAACTGAGTTACACAACCCATAAAAAAACATACAAGAGAATGTTGGATTTCTGACATATTTCTTTTCAAATATTAATTTCTTTATAATTTTGTACACAAAATCGTCTGTAAAAGGAGTTTGATTTTGTACAAAGGCATCAGTTTGAAATAAAATAGGCAAGCGAGATCCTCAGTGTGAAGACCATCAATTGAATTTCAACCTGTGCGTGTTCTCGTGTCTGTTTGCTCACGTTTGGAGAGCCTATAGGTTGCAGCTGTGCTTATCGCACCATTACACTTTTGTATTTTTCCATCACAGTTTCTTAAAATTTCAGATCATTTAGATCAGACCATTTAAAGCAGCACTGGGTAGAAATGGAGCAAATATTATTAAAAAAAAGTTATTTTTATGAAACGGTCACTATATCCTGACAGTAAAAATCATCAATCAAATATGAATCAATATTCTGTTACTGTAATGGCTATTTCTCGCCTCAAATGTTTTCAGAAACATCTTCTAGTGTACTGTTTAGTGTAAAATTAGAAAGTTTGTGACCCAGCCGCCATGTTGAGATCAGTTGAGGAAATACCAAGCACTGCCCACCAGCCAGAGCAAACTTTCTCATTTTACAGCTAAACAGTACACTACAAGATGCTTCTGAAAACATTTGAGGCGAGAAATAGGCATTACAGTAACAGAATATTGATTCATATTTGATCAGCGCTGCCTAGTTTGACCCTTTCATCGGAGTTTGCGACTGATTGACAGCTGCCTCCGCTGAATGAACAGCAAATAGGAACGCCTGTAAACAGAGCCATGAGCCGGTGCAGAAGTCTAGTTTTCTCTCGGAACACTTGAATTACAATATGCTGAAAGGTTATTATGGAATTTTTGACCAATGATGCCAAAAATATTCTGCCTACTGCAGCTTTAAATATGTAAAGCAACACTTGAGGCTTTGGCAGCTTTCCACCTATGCATCAAGTTCGGTCGCTCTATCAACTAAAACTCTATTGACACTTCTGGGTCAAGTGAAGTTAAAATGAAAATATCAAAAACATTCACTTGTTGTTCTCATGTCTCTTGGAGTTTTTGGTTGATACTGACATATCATAAGAAAGGAAGCTCTAGGTTGTAACCATCATTGGATCATAAATTGACAAACATTATGCATTAAGTTTAATTTCAAAATATTTTATTAGATTATGAGATAACAGGACGGTAAAAAGAGATTTAGAAAATGTTTTGAATTGATATCAGGAAGATATTTAGGTGCAGTTTTAACAAAACATTCTGAAGGCAGCTGTGTACAACATCAGAGGAATTATTAGCATTTCAAGATAAGAGGCTGGATCACGGTTCTGTGGATTATATTGGTTTGTAGAGAAGCGTGGTCACATACTTCTTTTTGTATCGGTGCGTTGCACTGAGGACCATCACCCCATCCTAAAAGACAATGACAAGAAGAGTATTTGGATACAAATTAGATTTATAGCTGAAGTTCAAGCAGAAATTGTTTCTAGATTTAAATGGAAAATTGTGTTTTTTGGCAATAAAAAAAGAAGCATTGTGCATAATAATAGAAACAAGGGGAAAAAAAGTGTGCTTTACCACAGAAAATAAGTGAAAATCATTAAATATTAAAGGTGCTAAATGCGAGATTGGGAGCATTTCTATTGCTCTCAACATGGCAACGGCTGAGCAAATTTTGCCCCTCTGTGCCGCCTGCACCGGTTAAATAGGTTATAAGTGCATTTGCTCATATGCAGTCAAATGGAGTTGTTGATGGGACAGAGGATTAGGAGACGGCGGAAGAAGAGTGTCCACTGGCCAAGCACCACATACATCTGCTCGCGATCTTTCACGTCGCGCACGAGCAGATTTGTTTCCCTAGAAGGAAACCACTCGCTTCTCCAATTTGCCAAATCCGCCTTTTAAATAGCAATGCGCCTGCTGGCTTTTAAAGGGAATGGGAGATGATACTCTGATTGGTTTAATTCCTGCTACGCCCAAAACACACCTATGATTAATTAAGAGATTAAATACAACCCCCTTTGCCCCTTGTGCCTTACTTTGCGCCCAGATTATGCAGACGCGACCCTGAATGTACTTGCGCCATGCACTTTGAACCAGGAGCTACAGATCGTTTATATAGGGCCTGTTAAGAAGGTTTGCAGTTCACTTGGAGTTCAGGCACAGCGGCAAGCACAAGCACGTCAGGAGCCAATCAACTACTTTGAGTGGTTAAGTGGTATATTGGCTCGTTTAGCCTTTGTAGTCTGGTCTGCCAGTTCACTGCAGTGAGTTCAATGCATATGTGTGGGATGAAAGTTGTCTTGCTGGCTGTATAAGAGATTATGTGCATCAATTAAGATAAATCACATACTGTACACTCATTCAAGTGTAAACCTGCACAGTCATTTAGTAAAGAACAAGAAACCTTTGAAGCATCTTCTCATGTGTTCTTACCGATACACCACAGAGGTTATAAACTCCACAACCAGTGATATTTACCAAACAGGGCCCATAATGTTTATGTGTCTTTACAGTGACTAATGCCACGTATATATATGTCCAGACAGTTTGATCAAAATCCATTTGGTGTTGTCCAAAGATATTTTGTCTGACAGACAGAAGGAATTGATCCATAATTTCCCTCTGATTTCACTGCAAGGGACAACAATAATAATAAAAAAAGCACATATGTTACAGGAGGATTTGTTACCTTGATGGAGAGGGCGTACAGGTGGTTGAGCATCACATGGTTGGGCTCTGGAAGTAGCGTCGGGTCACACTGATGAGGATTCAGAGAGAGAGGATGAATGGGACTGAATTGCACGCTGTCGTAACAGGTTTCCATAGAGTGCTGTGTACCATTGAGACGAGCAGCCGGTACTTACAGAGATACCTGTATCCTTGTTGAGCAGCACCTGTAGCAGGTGGGGGGGTAAGATAGGAGGATGCTTGATCTTGTCCTCTGGCTTGGTCACATATGCTTCCTGTAGGTAGGGGCCGGGAGGGGAACTGGACAAGTCTGGGAAAGAACAAGCACACGACACTATTTTAAAACAGCCTTACATCAAAAGAATAAGTCACTGATTAATACAATGAATTTGAAAACTAATCAGACATTGTTCAAAAATGTTATAGTTACCTTTTTAATAATATATATTACGACATAAATATTCATAAGATATGTGTGTTTGTATATAAATATATGTTCTTGCCTTCTTCTCTCCCATCATCGTTTAGCAACTTCTTTAAATCTAATTCTCAAATTCATTCACATAATAATACTAGACGGGTTAATCATCTTCACCTGCCTTTTTACAAAACAAAACAAGGCCGGTACTCCCTCAGATATTGTGCTGTACAAATATGGAACACCAAAATACATGTTATCAAGAGCTCGTTATCCTTAGAGCATTTTAAAAGAAAATTATCATCACATTTAATTCATGATGTCTAATTATCTTTTGATATGTTTAGATATATTTTCTTTTTTTCTGTACTGTTTTTTTTGTTTTTGTATGTATTTCATTAGTTTTATTGGCTTGTTTTTCATGTTTGGTTAGGTTTTTCCGCACATTTTGTGTGCTTCTTGTTGTTGTTTAACTTTTGTTGTATTTTTAAAATGATGTTAGTTTAGATGTTTCTTCCTTTTTTGTTATTGTGTTTTTTTTTCTCCTGGGGTTGGGGGGAGGTCCTTTGTATAAGCCTGTGGCTTCTTGACCTCTCCGGACACATTTCTTATTTTGTTTTTTTCATTGACTGGATTTTGTGCAGTTTTATGTATGTGCAAATAAATAAATAAATAAAAAATAACTTAACTTTACTATAGGCATTGGCTTTACGACACCGGATTAAGTGTCACACTATTAATATCTAAAGCAGATGAAAACACTTTTAATAATATCTGGCTGGTCTGAAAGTACTTATTAATGAATAATATGGATGCCAGTACCTGAGATGTCTGCAGTTTCCTCAGAGTCGATCCTGAGGGCGTCAAAGACTTCAAAGTCAGTCCTACTCACCTGGATGACATTATTAACTGTGCCAGTTTTAGACGTCGCCACAGCCTGGGAGAGAGTGTAAACAGAAATTTGATACCGACACCTGTTGAGTAAGCATTGGTACCAACATGGAAAAATACAAGTACATAAGGGATGTATCATTGTGTATTACCTAAAAAGGTGGGTGACCTCTAAAACGTACTCACCCCATTAGGATCCAAAGTCCACTGACCGTCTACACAGAACTTGTACTGGTGCTCTCCCTCTGGCAGGTCCACAATAGCCACAAAGTTTTTCTGACTGGTTTTAAAAGACAATCACGTGTTACATTTCCATCAGTTCGTACAGATCCAGGTTTCTTGTGAAGCATTGTGCACGAGTCCAACCTTTTGTTGAGAGGGATCTTGGTGGCCCAGTTGTTAAAAGAGCCGGACACAAAGACTTCTTTGGCGGCTCCCGACCACCTGAACATCGTCGGTCTGGCCTGCGTGGGGCTTTTGCCATCACTCTCCAGGTCCTGCTGCCAGGCCAGAAATTCCTGTATTTCCTGTGGAGCCTGGACAGCATGATATCAATGTATTATATCCATGTTCATGAGAGCTCCTTCAGCCTCTGCCTCTGCTCCACAACACAACACTGAGAGGGAGCTGAGGACTGGGGGTCGGCTGGTTTGTGCGTTTTTGTATGCTTCTGAAAAAACGCGTGTTTTCTGGCAAACTTTGATTTTAATTTCTCAGAAATGAGAACAGACCTTACACATAAGCTATTTGGTTTCTGTCCAGAGTTTTAGGTAAGTCAGATCTCAAGATATGTGAATGAGAATGGGTTCTATGGGTACCCACGAGTCTCTCCTTTACAGACATGCCCACTTTATGATAATCACATGCAGTTTCTTGCATGCAGTAAAAATGTGTTATTTTCGTCTTTACTAAAATTATGTGTTTAAATATTTCTGCATACTGGGGTCCCTAAATAGTCTTGGAATTGCATAAATTGGGTATCACTGTAAAGCTGAGACTCTTGTGGATCCAATGAGCCCAACTGTATTCATGATGTCAAGGTCTTGGTGTCTTAATGTGGTATTTTGGAGGGATTATTGATCATTTTTATCAATTCTCAAATGGTAAAAAAAAAAGTTGAATTTAGTACCAAATCTTTGTGACAAAAGATATCAACCCAAAAATTGCTGCAACAATTTATGAGACATAACAGAGCATGGGAATGACCTTCACAAATTTATATCATCATGTTCTAAGCCATTATTTCTTATTTAAGACTAGAACAACTTGACACACAGTGCTGAGCTGAACCTCAAATTAATCTTCAGGTTCCCAGCTTTCAGATGATGTACACCATTTTTACGTGACATCTAGTGTTGATTATTTATCTGTCCCTGAACATCCCATGTTCCCCGTCCTGACCCCTCTAAATAAAAGAGAAGTCGGAACAGTAAGGGGATTAAATATTCACCACAATATCTCATGAAAATCAACCTAAAAACATACTTAAAATGTCTTTAATGATACGCAATTTATAATTAATGTGCAAAAAAACATGCAGAACACAAGTTCAATGTAATGGATAGTGGAAAATATGTTATTATATCTGGTTTCATAAACGTATTCTACCTTTGTGTCTTCTGCGTCTGCGTCCTCCGTGCTGTCCATCAAGATGTTGGGACGGGCCTCTTTCCCTCCTTGCTGTCCATCTCTGTATGACCTCTCACCCTGACCCCCACCGGACCGGTCGCTGCTGCTGTTCCCCATCCTGGTGGCACCAAACACTGCAAGACACACATCCAGGGAATGAAATTAGCACCTGCCACCTGCCAAATACAGGGTTGGCTGTGGCAGGGGTAAAATTTCAGGTCACCTGCCACCATGGCAGACAGGTGTTCCTTATATTGAGATATATTTTTAAAAAGCATTTCTAAAGCCTAAATTAAATGTAGTCAAGGATTAGGGTTACATGTTTTATTCCAAAATTCTGCAGTCTGGTACCACTGACTCAGTGTTTACAATGTTATGGAGTTCTACCTAGATTTCAGAAGTGGCAGACAAAAAAATTGAGTGGCAGGTAGAAATGTTCAGTGACCTGCCACAGTGGCAGGTGAGGAAAAAGGTTCATTTCAGACCCTGCACACATCACTCAGCATCTCTCTACAGCAGGGCTGTCCACCAGATGTTAGCAAATTCTTTTTTTTTTCTTTTTTTTATTAAAAGACCCAACCGACTTTACTGTCTTTTGGAGGCCGTATCAGGCTCGGGTTTATGGTTAGAAGAGAGTGGCATCATATGAAACTATAAAACCTAAGGACTCCATTAGTACCATATCGTGTCATATTAGCTTGTCAGGAAGGAGGCTAACACTCTAAAGTTGGACTAAATGTGTGAGGGGAAAAACTGGCATGGCCATTTGTCAAGGGGTCCCTTGACCTCTGACCTCAAGATCTATGAATGAAAATGGGTTCCATGGGTACCCACGAGTCTCTCCTTTACAGACATGCCCACTTTATGATAATCCTATGCAGTTTTGGGGAAAACATGCAGTTCTTTGAATGCAGTATACATGTGTTATTTTTGCCTATTCTAAAAATAGTGTATTTTAATATTTCTACATACTGGGGTCCCTAAACAGTCTTGGAAATGAATAAATTGCATAAATGAGCCCAATTGTATGCAGCAGGTGGGGTTTAAGGGGCTAACTATGTAAAACATATTCAATTAAGGGAACTTGGGCTCCTAGTACCATTTTGCATCTTAATAATACAATACAATACAATACAATACAATACAATACAATAGGTGTTTAATTTTGGCCCGGTTACCCTCCATTGAGTCCCAGTTTTGGCCCAACAAGGGAAAAGTTTGGGCACCCTTGCTGTATATGTAACACTGAGTATGTAACACCAGCAGCCCCACAGGGGTCACTGGATGACCAGCAGGGGTCAACAAATAGCATATTTTGCTCATGATTGTTCACAGGTTTCATTTCATCTCCCATAACCAGCAGAATGTGAAAACCCACCTGAATGGTGCCAGATGAGGTGTGATTGGATGCAGTGTTATGAAACGCAGCTCTCCGGTCTCATGTGCATCTGTTTGAGGTCTCTGGCTGTAGAAAGGTCTGCTGCTCGTCTCGCTGCTGTTGTTGTTGTTTCCGTCTCTGAACTGCAGCAGTTTTCCTCTCAGACTGAGAACAGGAGAAGTCGTGAGCACTCACTTTGTGTTTAGTTTGCGCTCTTTCTTTCTTTCTTTTCCCCGTTTTTACCTCTACAGCTCTTCTTCTGATCTCCTGAGCTCAGCCGGGCTTTGTGTGTTTTCGCTGTTTAGTGGAAACCTCGATGTGTGTCAGAGTGAATAAAACACACCTCTTCCGCCTCCTGTCCTCCAGCTCACGGTTAAAGTTTAACCCGATTGTCGCCAACTAGTTCAGGGTGAAGACAGCAGATGATTTAAAAGTAAAAAAAAAACATGATTTCAAAAACGAGCTTTTTTTTTATCATCAAATAAGACAACTAGTCAATATGATTAAGTTATATTATAAGTAATGAATTGGTATTCTGGATTGATAACAAATGTATAGTTTGATAAGGATACTTATATCAGTAATTAATTTAAATTTCTGTATAACACAGATTAAAGGTAATAAGTATAGTAAACAAATTTAGGAAAATTGAATTAGAGTATATGTATGGCTCAATAACGAAGCTGGTTAATTATTAATAATTGACTTATGGAGAAGGGGTGGGATTAAATAAGTTTATACTTCTTCTCACTCCTTTTCGAATATGTAAATGTATATGTAAATGAAATATGTAAATCAATTCCCTTATTTATTTACTCTTCTGTTTAATTTTCCCTTTTATTTATTTATTTATTTATGTATTCATTTGATTGATTTTTAAATGTATTTATTTATTTATTTGCATTTATGTTGTATTTATTTATTTATTCATTTATTTTTACATTTATTTTTACATTTATTTTTACATGTATTTTTTATTTATGCATTTATTTTGTATTTATTTTTAGATGTGTGTATTTTTTAATTTTTTTATTTATTTATCTATTTTCTATTTGCATTTCACCCCTTATTTATTTCCCTAAACTTATTTATTTCTGCATTTTTTTCTTTATCTTTACACATTTCTTTTTACATTTCTTTATGCATTTCTGCCCCATCATGCAAATGAAGGGGCTGGTATTCAACATGTGTCGTCATGGGGTCAAGGTGCATGCCTATATGTTAGTTAGTTAAACGGCCTGATCAAACACTTACTTTGTGGGTGCCTCACAGCCTAGATGACATTCTATCAGAATCATTTTAAAATGCTATATATTTTGAAATATATCCTTTAAATGAAAAAGGTCTACATATGCATTTTAACATTATTTTGGCTCATAGATTTGTGATTTATTTAAATGTGTTTTTGTATTATGGCTTACAGTGAGAGGCCTGTAAAAGCAGACAGCTAGATTTCTGCTGCTCAGCGGGGGAGTGTCCTTGTTGCCATATCGCGCTGATTTGTCCGAGGCGTTCTCACGGCTATCCTGTTTCATGATGTGATTCACATGTCGAACGCCTGTAACTGTACACATTCGTAATCAAAACAGAGAGTCAGTAGTATTTCAGTGTTAGGAAAGGTCACCCTGTTGCTCCTCTCAGGGTTTGATAGCAGAGCTCCAGCAGTACCTATAATTACTCTTCCAGACATTTTTCATCAGGCAGAAAACAGTCATTTAGGTTTCAAGTTGAAAAAAATAATCTTAGATTGTCTGCGCAGACATGACCACTCCCTCCTGTATCCTTGCAAGAGTAAACAGCAGATGCTTCACCATGATGGACAAGGCTAAGCCTTATGTCAGGACCGGCTCTAGCCTTTTTGGAGCCCTGGGCGAAATTCGGATTTGGCCTTTCTTTCTTTTTTTTGGTCATTATTTTACCCTACAGGGTTAAAATTATTATTATTATTATTATTTTTTAAGAGGGTGACAAGCACCCCCCAGAAGGTGGCGCCCTAGGCGATCGCTTATATGGCTTATGCCTTAAGCCGGCCCTGCCTTATGTCCTGCAGCTGAATGGGTCAGTAGTTCCTTCAAGTGTTTTCTCCTCATCTCTGTCATCAGTGAAGGTCAGCAGTTCTCCAAAGTTCTCCCTCGCTGCTTCGGTTGTCTGTGGGTTTGGCAGAGAGACTTCCTTCTTCAGCCGGTGTCCGTCAACAAGTTCTTGTGTTGCCGTGGTGACCGCAGCCTCCATAGCAAACTCAGATTCTCTGTACCAGCCCTCCCTCAAAATGTCCAGAAAAGTTCATCTGGTAAGAGTTGATGATTTGGCAGGTATAGGGTCCTTCGCTTGACATTTTCACTTTATCCTCACTGCAGTTTTTGGGGCATTCCAGCAGCTTTCCCTGTCGTCTCATCCAGCTCACAAGCAGCAGGTGGTGATCAGGTGACGAGTCCGCTCCTTCTGTCACATGAGTGTCCACGACACATGGCTGCTGTCTGCCAGTACAACCACAAAAGTTGATTTTTGAGTTGATGCTTTGGGCAAAAGTGTTCTGGTGCCATCCATTTATGATCTGCCTTTTGCTGAGCACAGATCACTAACAGTTTTCAGTTACTGATCACAACAAAAACAGAGGAAAAAGTGGATCAGACACTTTTTGTGCAAATGCTTCCAAACCCTCCATCTTGATATCCATCCATTATGTGTAACCGCTTATCCTATTCAGGGTCGCTGGAGCCGATCCCAGCTGACATTGGGCGAAGGCGGGTTACACCCTGGACAGGGCGCCAGACTATCACAGGGCTGACACAAAGAGAACAGACAAACATTCACACTCACATTCACACCTACGGGCAATTTTAGAGTCGACAATTAACCTAACTTGCATGTCTTTGGACTGTGGGAGGAAACCGGAGAACCTGGAGAAAACCCACGCTAACACGGGGAGAACATGCTGACTCCACACAGAAGGAGTGCCATGCCAAGCCGCGCTGCCCTCCATCTTGATATGTTGGTGATTAAACTTGTATTTTCTCTGTAATTAGTGTGCTGAATCACTGCGCAGCATGGAGATTATATGCTCTTATTTTTAGCCTCGTAACAGTGTTAATATTACATATCAGAGCACACGATCCCTCTGACTCATTAAATTGCAACAGGTGTCAAAGATGGGTGTGAAATGAGGCCAGTTGGTCCACTACTATTGGGCAGTACTTCACCATATTGTTGCTGTATCATACTATTCATTGTCTCTGTTATTGTATTGCATTGTTACCTTCAGAAATATGGATTGTGTGATTATTAAAGATATACATTTTGGTCAGCTCAAGTTAGGAAATCTGCTTTTCTGAACTAGTTTTTATTTAATCTCAGGAAATATGAGTATTTAATATGTAACTTTGAAATTAAACTCCTTTTAAATCATATGTTATTTGCAGTTTTGGTTTGTTTACCAGACTTTTTATTTTACATTTTTATGCCCACAACTTAAAGCAGAGCAATATTTCAACATGCCAACGTTAGGTACATTTTTCAGGAATCATTTAGTTACAGTAAACAATAATATATAATGGAAAAGTAAAACCATAGGTCTTTAGTTACAGAAAAGCCCCATGTGTCCCCAGTGGGAGTACTGGTAGGATGCATCATTCCTTTCACTTTGCAATTACAAAAACTGTTACAAGTTTCATTGCAATATCATTTACACAACAGCTGAAACAAAGATGTATTCAGCAGCACAGTGAGACTCTGCCAGCTCTTGCAAAACCTCCGGAGCCGTTGATCACTGAAGCCAAGCGGAGCTGCTTTGCATCCCGTGGAGCTGATCTCTCCATCACCTCTTCTCCACTTCCACCTCCTCTTCCTCCTCAAGAGGTCACACCACACGCTGGGGGAGGAATAAAAAGAGACTTGAAATCTCTCTATCCTTTCTGTTCATTTTTGAAACCATATATAAATCTGTTGCATTCATACCTTGGTAAAGTGCACGACGGTGTTCGCAGTGATGATCACAAGGCCAACGACAAAAGAGACAATCCCCAGGTGGAGAGCTTTACGACCCAGCCGCTTGGAGCCGTCGTAGTCCTCTTCGTCGTAGCTCCTTTGGGCCTGTAGGGTGAGTGAAAGGGAAATTCAAGGTTCTTTGGACAGGCATGTATAAGAAACACCTTCAGTGTCAATAAGGCAGTAAGCTGCATGTCTTTCATGGGAATCTGTGCTGAACACAGGGCCGGCACTAGCACTTTTGGTGCCTTATAGGGGAAATTCAGAATTGGAGCCCTCCAAAACCCGAACCCCATAAACCGCAACACACATCAGACATCACAATGGTTTTAAGACAAAAGTTAAGATTTTTATTTTCATAAATAACTGTATTTCTTATAATATAAATAAATAAATTGATTTTGTGAGAAAGAGAGTTACAGGGGTGACAAGAGTCATTCTTTCTTTCTTTATTTGTTCATTTGTTACCTAAATTAAGCCTGGCTGATCATTTAGAGAGAAAATGATTCTCTGACTCGCCGTACATCCACATTTCTCCCCCTGCACCTGCCTTTCTTGTTATCCCTAATTCATATTTGTATGGACGCCAATGTCATTAGCGATGAGAAACAGTGGATCGCTGTGCCTCATCCTGTTACTCACAGCTACAACGATGCAACAGCTGCTGTTGGCACGTCGACTCAACACAACTCTCCCTGTCTCCCCTCAGACAGTCTCAAAGACTTGAGACAGACATAAATGTGTTGATCCTATCTGACACTTAAACTTGGATAGTCCATAAACTGGAAGTACATTTGATCGGAGCACCCATCAGTAAAAGTATTTGTTAATTACTGTAAATGGACAGAAGTGGGGAGGCTATTTCTGTATCTCATCAGATTAAGTGCAACTAGGAAGTCATTTTTAGTAATACATAATGTGTTTGCTGCTTGATCAATAGATAGACAAGCCACATAAATGGCAATTAAGTGTTAATGTACAATACATCCTGACATGTAGTAACCATTAGTGGTAGAAGAAGTACTCAGATCTTTTACTTAAGTAAAAGTAGAAATACAACAGTCTAAAAATACACCATTACAAGTAAAAGTCCTGCAATCAAAATGTCACTTTCATCAGCAAAATATACTTAAAGTCTCAAAAGTAAAAGTACTCACTATGCAAAATGGCCCATATCACAGTGTTATGTTATCATAGAATATTATACTATTCTGTTTTTGTCACTAATTAATACATTTTAATGTTGTAGTTCACCAATGTGGAGCCAATTTTAGATACTTTGTATACTACTGTGTAGATTAGTAGTAAAGTACTGCATCATATATGTTTTTTTTAATATAAAAACTAACTATAAGTGTCAGATATTTCACTCTGAGATGTAGTGGAGTAGAGGTATAAAGTTAATAAAGTGGAGACACTCAAGTAAAGTACAAGTACCTCAAAATTGTACCTAAGTAATTGAGTTAATGTACTCAGTTACATTCCACTACTGGTAACCATCATCCCATAATGTCCTCCTTGGTGTTTATTCCCACCACTGGTACTCTCTTCTCTAATATGACATGACATATATTGATGCCTGCAGATAACTGAGCCTCATAAAAACATCACTTACAGTATGTTATGCTGTAACTATTCATAGATAGGACCCTCAGCGTTGCATTACTCACCAGCACAGAGAAAACCAGCGCCACAATGTTGATGGGCCATGCAGGACAGAAGCAGGTGAACATGGTGAGGCAGAGATAGTTCCTCAGAGGGGGGATCTCCTGAGCCTCCCCGGATTTCAGGTGGTCAGCGCTCCCGTCCAGCGAGGACTCGGTGTTCATGACTGGCTGCTGTCCCCCCCCAAGACAGTAAAAAGCAGAGAGGCGAGGCACAGGGCTGAGACACTGGGAGGGTGGAGGTGGAGGAGGCAACTGGGAGGGGAGGCAGTGGAGCAGTGATGATGGAAGAGGGAATGAGAGGCTGCTGAAGAGTGAATGCTGCTGTTACTTAGAAACATTGTGAGGAAAAGGGGAAGAAATGAAAGATGGAAAGCATTTTACTGTGTTTTTTTATAACTTAGAAAGTATATAGCAATTTAGTATAAAATATATAGCTGGGCTGTCAATTGATTCAAATATTTAATGATTAATCGCATGATTGTCCATAGTTAATCGTGATTAATCGCAAATTAATCACACATTTTCTTATCTGTTCAAAATGTACCTTAAAGGGAGATTTATCAAGTATTTAAGACTCTTATCAACATGGGAGTGGACAAATATGCTTACTTTATGTAAACGTTTGTATATATTTATTACTGGAAATCAATTAACAACACAAAACAATGACAAATATTGTCCCGAAACCGTCACAGGTACTGCATTTAGCATAAAAAATATGCTCTAATCATAACATGGCAACAGCTGTCAATGTGTCAGTGTGCTGACTTGACTATGACTTGCCCCAAACTGCATGTGATTATCATAACGTGGGCATGTCTGTAAAGGGGAGACTCGTGGGTACCCATAGAATCCATTTTCATTCACATATCTTGAAGTCAGAGGTCAAGGGACCCCTTTGAAAATGGCCATGCCAGTTTTTCCTCACTAAAATTTTGTGCAGGTTTGGGTATCATTGATTTTTTAGGTTTTCTAGTTTCATATGAGACCAGTATCTCACTCTAGTTTTATAACTGAGCCCCCAACAGCTGAAAAATCACAAGTTGCGTTAATGCATTAAAGAAATCAGTTAAAAAAGATTTGCATTAACACGTTATCAAATGTGAAATGTATTGTTATATTTTAGCCAAATTTGTATTAATGTTTATCTCTCATTCAAAAGAAAAATAAAACATGCAAAAAAATGTGCAAAAAAGGCCAAACAGTACACATAAATGGAATGTTTTAAAATAATTTATTAGGAATTTTAAAAAGTTTTTTTTTTTTTTCAAAGGAATAAACATGACAGGAAAAAAAAGAAAATCAGAAAATGTTACAGTGTCGACAAGATTGTTATTTTTCAGTGAAAACAGCATCAAAGGATGAACTACCGTGGTAGCCCGCAGCAGTGTGAGCGAGTGTATCAAAATGTAAAACCCGGTAATTCGTAGATCGAGAGTGCTTTGTTCTTAAGCTAACATTCGAGGGAGAACACATTTATCGTGATCGGCCAGTGCAACGTCCTAGTAGCTCTGAACACAATTGTTTTGGTCTAAAAATAGCTGTCACATTGCTACAGTCTGTGACCTCCAGTGGATATGCAGTGATGGATTGGGAGGGGGGGAAAGCCACCTTTCTAAAAGGTTCAACCATCCACACTTTGACATAGATGTTAATGTAATAATAAAAACAAGTCAGATTAAAATTTCACATTTGCAACTGAGGTACAATCCCCCCAGAAAAACAGCACATGGCACATTGGAAACCAATGTGATTAAAACCATATGACACGCTCACGCAAACATCAACGCAGCCTGCCGAGCGGATCAGTCATAACATGACTGCTCCTGCACACTACTCCTTCATTTTCCTTCACAAACAATCATCACATATTGAAAATCACAGTTAAAAACAACAATATGACAAAAGTAAGAAAACAGCATGTTTTTTTTCCCCCTCTTTCCTGATAGAGGATTTTCACACCTAGATATCCCCCAAAAGTAAAGTGTTGCTCCAGACTCAGCCTCTCTCGTGCTCAACTCAAAAGTGTTTCAACTCTGAGGCAGTTTTTGAAATGCAGTAACAGAATCAAATGACACATCCTGTATAAAATGCCTGGAGAGGAACACAGCACGTGGCTGGTCTAATAATGACAGACAAACATACTGAAATGTTCTTGACCTCCATGTGAAACTATGATACGTAACAGTCAAGCTTTCCAACACATACGGATTGATGAAAGAAGCAATCGTATTATTCCTGCAAAAGCCTCCCACACACAAACATTAGCGGAGCCCCCCCCCCCAAGAAACCAGAGTCATATTTACAATATTTTACAAAATTGTACAGCTCATGTAGGCCTATTATGTAACTGTGACTAATGACCTTTGTCGTCCAATATTAGTGTAACAAGTCTTTGTTAAAAACCTACCAAGATATACACTTTGTGACACATTTTCAAGAAATAGTATTAATCACAAATGTTTTTGTTAAAATTCAGTATGAACTAGTGACAAATATACAGTTTTCCAGTACAAATTACAGCTCCTGACCTTCAAACAGGCTTCACCTGGAGACTTTTCTCCTCTTCTCTCAGAGAGATCAGGTTCAAATAACCCAATAAAACAAAACAGAAAAAGAAACAATGCAGCCATCACAAAAAAAAAAAACAGCAAGGTGAAACATAACGACAGAAAAAAAAACGACTAAAAATACAGCATCTGTATGTGTTGCTATTACATGAAGTGATAAACGTTTTCGCTCCTTTTATGAACCTTTTTTTTCTCAGGAGGTGGAGTTTAGTGAGGCGTCAGTAGGGTGTGCTGGGTTCAGGCTGACACCGGGGGTGGAGGGGTGGAGGTTCAGCTGCACCAGCCGGAAAGGGGGACTGGACAGAGACGGGCCAAGATCAGCTCCAAAGCAGCTTCAACTCCTTCCAGCTCTCAGTCTACAGCTCTGCACTGACACTAAAAAAGACAAACCTGGGTTACTGACAGGGTGATTCCCAATGAAACAATCCTTTATGTTTAAAACAAGACAATAACTTACACTCTCAGTGATATCCGTTAGTGAAGGCCGTGGCGATCAACGGGCCCTGTGGGGAGCAAACAGACAAGTTTCAAGTTCACTATTTTGTTCTCAGGCTTTCATTTCAACTATTCTCAAATCTGAATTCCTTCTTTCAGGTTGAAGGTGCTAATCAGGGAAGTGAGCGGTGTAGTGTTTTGTTGGAAAGAATAACTGCATGCATCCTGAGTCATGATGGCACACAGTTGAGAAGCACATGCTCATGAATAAGTGAATTTCCATCCACTAGTTTTAATGCAAGTTTTGAATAAGGTCACAAAGTTGGGGGAATAAAAACACCAAAATATCCCAAAAAGGTTCTATGGTGGAAGATGTATTGCTAAAGAGGAGCAGAGCGGTGAATGAATCAAATAAATGATGGTGTTGCTGGACCTGCCTTTGCTTCTTCTTCTTTTTATTTACAGCATAGTGGATTCATCATCAGTAACAATGCCAGCAACTTCCCAGCATTACTTGCTTTCTTGCAGAGACTTAGATGAGAAGATTGTTATCTTTGGACAGGGCAAGAGTGGTATCGATCTTCTTATCTAACTATCGGCAAGAAAGCAAACAAGCATATTTCTCAAAAAATGTTGAACTATTGCTTTAAAATTCCTCTGCTGCCCCTCTGCTCCATCTACATCGCAGGTGTAGTTGGAGAAAACAATTCAAGACAGTAGCTTAAATAAAATATTAAAGGGAAAGCAGCAACAACATGGCATGATTATACCAGAGTTACAGAAGCGTTGCAGCTCTTTGGATCATGTAATCTTGTTTCCTTAAACTTTACATTTGGATAGAAACATACCTGTAATTTCATTGGCTGCAACAGTCACATGACCTAAAGCTTTAAAATATGATGAGGAACGGGGACAGAAACCGGTCTAACCCATGGATGTATATTAAGATCTGGATACGGTGCCACCACTCAGCCTTGCTTCCAATTTTTTCCAGTCAACACTCGCAGTATTGCAGTAAAAAATCCCCCCTGCAGCCCAAAAAGCACTTTCCCCCACAGACCACCATTATAAAAGAGACGTCTGTAAAACTGTTGACAGGACACCTCGAACTCCAAACAAGGTCGATTATGACTCTTTCTATTCTGAATTTTTGATCCATGAAGGTTTCATATTTGTAAAACTTCCATCGAGCTGAGTAAAGCGATTTTAAAGTCTGTGATGTCATCACAATGTAAGGTCTATGGGCTGAGAAACACTACTGCACATATTCAGTGGGCCGCCTACCCCGGAAGTAAACCTGGAAACTAGGAAACGTTTTTGGCGTATGCGCCAGGTGAACAATTCTCATTGGAATGAAAAGGCGCCATCTTTGGGTCCGGTATCCAGTTCTAATAATACATCCATGGGTCTAACACAGAACTGAATTTTTCGTGAAATAATACAGTAATCATTAGAGAGGTCATCTTACCCCCAAACTGTGGCTGAATCCAGTGCTCGGGGCGGGGCTTGCAGCGCTGAGGTAACTGCTGACAGCCGACTCCTGACCGGCTGTTCCATAAAGATCCGCCATCGGTCCCGGGCTGCTTGTACCTAAAAATCCAGCTGAGCGAGAAGGGGTGGAGCCTAAAAGTAAAATTTTAAATTGTCTAAAATCAATACACTTATATGACAATGGATCCAATGACCACATTTAGTGTGAAAGGATCACTCATAGCGAGAAAGAGAATTATCCCCTGACGCTGCAGTTCCCGTCAGCTCTATGGAGCATTTCAGAGTCTTTTGGCTCATTCTTTCGCAATTTAAATGTTTTGGTTCACTCTTATGTCTATCATCAGCGTTGTTTTCTGTACTGTATGCTAGCTGCCCAGCACCAAACGGCTGACAGACAATGTTAACAACTAGCTGGTGAACATAGCGAAGCATTTAGCAGCCAAAGAGCCAGATATTTCCTTCAGGAGTTGGTGGTGGAGACCAAATTTGGAGCTAAAAGGAAAGTTGATACTGCAGAGCATCAAGTTGCTCACTACTAAATTACATATCATGTAACAATATTAGTGTTAAGTAAGAAAAGTACTGGTGGGCTGACAAGTTTAACCATTTTCAAAACTACTTTTGCAAATCAATTAATATTTTTTCACATTCCTACACAAACTGTACAGCTCTTCCATTTTAAACATATATTTTTTTAGGGCTGCAACTAAGTTATTTATATATATTGTCGATTAATATCATAGAGGAGTAAAGAAACCAGAAAATATTCACATTTAAGAAGCTGGAATCAGATAACTTGACTTTTTTTTCTTGAAAACGTACTCAAACCGATTAATCGATTATTAAAATAGTTGACGATAAATGATTAATAGTTGTCAACTAATCGCTTAATCATTGCAGCTCTAATCTATTTTTATTTAATATTTTCTATTGTAAATTTCTCTATTTTATATTATGTCTCTTAACTTTTGTCCTGTTTAGTGTTATGCACCAAATCACCAAGGCTGTTTCTGATACATGATGGCATTGTCATGATCAGAAAAAATAATGCCTTTTCAATATTCATACCTCTAACTACTGCTGCTGCCGCCGCTGCTGCTGCCATTGGTCCATATGCTGTCAGAGGAATGGCTACAGAGACAGAAAGGCAAAGATCCAGGGTTAAATGTCTTGGTGTGCAAACACATAACAACTAACTAATAACATGACTTAAAGTCTCACTCCAGTGACCCCAGGAACTTTCTGATAAATTCAACAAAGCTTTTGTGAATACAAGGAAGTAGAAGTAAGAAGTGTCAATGACTAAGTACTACAATGACAAGTACTGCTGATGATTATATAAAACAAAGACAGAGGGGTCTGTGAGGTCACTGCAGGGAGCCTTTAACGTGAACCCTTCCTCATCACTGTCAGCAATCCTGCCTTCAGATAGAGACTGAGGAGGACCGACAAACACAAACATGCAAACCAAAGAGTGTAGCAGACTGACAACATGCTGCTTGTAAAGTCCAGAGGAGGGACCGACTGACCTGTGAGCTCAGGGGGGTGGGGTGAAGTCAGAAGGGGAGTCCTCTCTAAGTGGAACTCTAAAACAGAAACATCAGAGTGCTGTGAGACACACACGCCACCACCGCCAGCAAGGACAACACACACACACACACAGAGGCAGGGAAACACCTCCGACGTGGCGACAGGAGGTATGGAGAGCACATATCGGAGTACACAAGGTTTGAGGGATGCAAACAGGAGTTTAAGGATGGAAGAACGCTTTATAGTTAATAAAGTGGTGTTAAAATCAGTATTAAATAGAAAGAAATACAGCAAATGTTACAATTTTGTCAAACAAACTAAGAACTTCAATTAAAGAGTGTGCTTTGATTTCATCAATATGTAAAACATCTAACTGTGGACCAGATTATCTTCATACACTCAAGTAGAAATAACTACTGCCATGCTAAAAACACACGCACACAATTCCACTCCTTGATATTTACAAGCAGCTCACAGTGTTTTTATGTGCTTCTATGGAAACATGTTTGTATTTGTGACAGTGTGTCTACTGGCAGGTCAACACACAACTATGCTGGATTAAGTTCATTTATCAATTCAGAAGAGCACTGACACCAAAATCATCCTTTCGTCGAATATGGGGTGTTTGTCTCACACCGTTTCCCCCGATACTGTAAAGTGTCTTTGAGTTCTCTAAAAGCACTATATAAGTTGAATTTATTATTATTATTATTATTACACAAATGAATACATATTTAGCTACGCTGCAACTATTAGATGGGTCGCTGTGAGGTTTGCAAAGCGGGGCCCTCGATATGGCCCGCCAGATGTTAGCAAATTTTTTGTTTTTCGGTTTTAGTGAGTGAAGGTACTGTGATCATATGAAACTAGAAAGCCTAAGGAATCCATTTGAACCAAGCATGTCATACTAGCTTGGGAAGGAGGGTACATAATGCTCCAAAGTTAGGCAACATTTTGGTGAGGAAAAACTGGCATGGCCGTTTTCAAAGGCGTCTCTTGACCTCTGACCTCAAGATATGTGAATGAAAATGGGTTCTATGGGTACCCACAAGTCTCCCCTTTAGAGACATGCCCACTTTATGATAATCACATGCAGTTTGGGGCAAAACCGCAGTTTGTTTGAATACAGTATAAATGTGTTATTTTCAGCTATTCTTAAAAATGGTGTATTTGAATATTACTGCATACTGGGGTTCCTAAACTGTCTTCGAATTACATAAATTGGGTATAACTGGAAATGAGCCCAACTGTATTCAGCAGGTGGGTTTTAAGGGGTTAACTATGTAAAAGCTAAAATAATATTCAGTTCAAAACTAATGGCATTCCCATCAGCCTCAGTTGTAATTTGTTTGGTGCTAATTCACAAGTACTAGCATGCTAAACTATGATGGTGAACCTTCTAAATATTACTTGCCTAATGACAGCATGTTAGCACGCTGATGTTAGCATTTAGCACTGCTGTGCCTAATCCCAGCCACACAAAGCTCTTTGTGACTCTTTTTAAATGTGAAGTTGCCCAACACAGGACACAAGTAGTACCTGGTAGCTTTTGTTTTTTTAAATTGTATTATCATAATTTGTGTAAAATTCTTCAGCAAACAACGTCAAGACTTTGCTGCAAGTCATTTAAGATCATTTAACTATAACAAGCACAACTTTCATTCCCTTCTATCCCTAAATATAGTGTACGTTTGAGTGTGTATGTGCTACACAAGGGACACAAGGATGATTTTAGTGTCTGTGCTGCATGACAGGTGACCACTGAGCCAAACTCTTAAGAAATTTACTTTTATGTGTCACCGATCGCCTACAATGGTGAACACCTGCAAACTAAATATGGCTGTGTATCTATTTCTCAGTTAATGTGACAGAAACAAGTCAGAGTGTGTCGGGAGCAGAGAGTGTGCTGTTATTACCAGGGAACTGGTAGGTGTATCCAGGAGTGATGCCAGCATAGCTCCGACTGGTGTAGGTGGCTGTCTGGAAGCCTGGATAACCTGTGGAAACATAATAACTGCTGTTAACATCTGGATCACTGCAAAAACACCAATCATAGACTGTGAACGAACAGCTGTATGCACAAACTGAGCAACAGGAGTGTGGATGTGCTGCCCCCTAACAGTGAAGCCTGGTAGAGTCTGTGACACGCAGGTGGGTGATATTCTACACCTGTGCTCTGGATTTCTTCACACAAGGACGGGACTGAGCAGCTTCCCGTCTTTTGTCTTCGGTTTCACTCTCAGCCGTGCACATTACACAGATTTTCTTTGTATACAACACACTGACACTCGGAGAACTGACCTCAGAACAACATTCAGACAGATGAAAAAATAATGTTATGGATTAGGAGCTCCACAAGATACCAAAAAACTATTTTAATTTATTTTCCTAAAGCGTGGTGGCATATCCCCTCAAAGCAGTGCAATACTGAAGAGGAAGGTGCTGTTCTCAGACTGAACAGTAGGTGGCAGCATTGGTGTGGCAAGTTTAGCCTCAGATGCACTAACAGGTCCTGACTGCTGTGAGTACAATACAGATCTGTTAGTGAGTTGGCTCTACTGTACGGGATAACGTTCACGGCAACGAGGAAAGTAGAATCATTAAAGGGCCATTCCACGAATTTTACACCTGAGTTTACTCGTCATGAGGAGTACTAGCAGTCAGGTTGAGGTGAAAACAATTGTAAAATGTGGAGGGAGAGTTCCAAAATGTTTATGCCCTGGTGATGTCATCAGGATTATCTCGGCTTGGGCTCGAGACAAAGACATTTTTACCAGAAAGCCCGTGTTACAAGCTAGAGGCATGGGGTTTGAGGGATTGCATTATGGGAAATGTAGAAACCAGTGGAGCATATGAGTCCCAAAACTTTATGGAAGTGCAATACTAACTTGCTGGAGTACTCATTGAAATGTGAAATTTAAACTTTCATTACATATTAATCATAATGAAACTATAATGTAATGTATAACTGGGATATATCTGACTTATTAGTAGTTTGAATATTAGGGATGTGATGGTACCGGGAGGGCTCCAGACAAAACGGCATCTGTCGTCCCCGGGGACGATAGAAAATGCGTTCAGGACGCCGTAAACTCACTATCGACGTGTCCAGAGAAGGCACCCTATTTTTTCCCATGATAATGCTAAATTGTGAACTACAAATCGGCAGGATAAGAGCTAGAGAACGTCAGCGGTAAGCTCTGTGCTGTTTACCGGCTGCTAAAAGTTAGCAAGCTCTCGTCCTGCCGATTTCAACACGGGAGGTGTCACTGATTTCCAATATAAAGCTCTATTAAGTAAAAATGAGTAGAGGGCAGAGGTAAATTATAACGTTATCATGATGTGTTCAAATGTAATCTTATAAAAATTTATTTTTTTGGTGAGAAACTTGAATAAATCCAGTTGTTTGAAGGAGAGGTTTTCACAGCAATATAAAATAGATAATAGAGAGAGAATTATGACCTGTTTAACTTCCTAACAAAAACCAGTATGCAAACAGTAATAAAGGAGTGCATGTTGAAGTACATGGGATTCATTGTTTTGTTTTTTACCGTGTTATCGAATCGGTATCGAGTTATTGGTATTGACTACTAAATTTCTGGTATGGTGACATCCTTATTGAATATGTTTAGCTGCAGTTATTGACAAGTAAAAAACACTGCATATAGCTAAAATATTCACAGTTGTGAACAGTTTCTACGAAGCAGGAGGTTTTTTTTTCCATACCACTTCTAAAGTCTGAGGTCAGGATAATCAAGGCTGCATGGTGGAGAGTTGTGAGCTGAGTCAAGCAGCCCAGTTAAGTGGTCAGCTTTCTCCCCATGAGGCCCCATGTGACCTTTGAGACAGCTGCGGTCTTAGTGCAGGAATACTTATTGTCATGTTCATATGCTGCCACATCCTTCCTGTCCTGATCAATACCACCTTACCTAGCATACCAATGCCCAGCATGAAGGCGTCCATTCCATAGGGCATCACGCGAGAGCGCCCCCTGGCTGAGCCCGTGGGGGACATCACCTCCTTGGGCTGAGCTTTCTTACACTCCACCTGTTTCCCAGACAAAAGACAAATCAGAACTTCTGGTTTCTACATAATATTAAGAGTGTGTTGTTTTTTTTCACGAATCGAGCTGCTCACCATTTTGTTGTTGATCTCGTGGAAGTGGATCTCGCACACTTTCTCCACCACATCCTCATTCTCAAATGTCACGAAGCCAAACCCTGAGAGAGAGGGCAAGGCAAGTTTATGAGTTGGACAATTTCACACAGTACGGTGGATTTAGACAGTGGGCCTTTTCTGTGCAGCAGTACGGCTAATAGTCTCCAGTAATCAGTGCTGTAATAGCCGCTTAACACATTTGCCCCCCCCTTCAACCCCTCCTTTTCAATGCTGCTATTCTGCACTCATCCTTTCTTCCCTCCCTTCCTGGCCAGAAGGCCCGGGCAAAGCTGGTAGGCTGTCATAATCGATCAGTCCCAGGGTGGGGAGGAGGTGCTTAAGGAGGCTTTATCCTGATCCAGATTAACGGACTGGCTAATTAGACTAGCCCCGTTCGTCTCCTCCAGCTCAGCCCACAGGAAGGAGGCCCGTGGGGGGTGGAGGGTGATCAATAGATACCCTGGAAGGACTGGAGGACGAGTAGTAAAACCGACAACGAAGAGGAGGAGAGGTGCAGGGGATTGAACGGACAGGAAGATGGGTCACTCCGTCTCACCTCTGTGTCTGTTGGTGGTCTTGTCGAACATGAGCATGGCATCGTCGACCTGGGGGGGAGACAAACAACACAGTTTTTTTAGGCAGCGCTCTCTCTCTCTCTCTCTCTCTCTCGCCACGCGGCATATTGCCTGACCTCAGCCCTTCTCAAGTTCTGCAGGGAGGCTCAGCAACAGATGGACAGAAAGGAGGGGGGAGAGAGGAGGAAGAGGACTGGAGACGAGCGACAGGTTACGAAGAGGAGGCAAATATGAAGAAACACTGTACAACAAGCCCTGGTGCTGTATGTGACTAACAGACATAATGGGTGGCATGAAAACTTGGAAGTCCTATTTACTGCTAAACTGCCCCGGTCACAATCCTTCTCACAGAGAGCCCATAATCCGCCTGCCTTTCTCCCCCCTCCAAAGTTTGACATTCCCATGGCAACTGTACAAAAAGTCCATATAAAAGAGCTCGAGCCAACATCAAATATGCTTTATGAATAGTGGGAGAGTGCCAGTCAGACAAAGAGGGCCGCAAAGAGAGAAATACTGACAAAAAAAAGAAAAGAAAAAAAAAGAAAGTAGCCAGTCACAAGCAGAAAGGTGAATCCTGTGGGCAGGTGGAGACTCGATGAGAGGGGAGAGCTGATAGCGAGAGGAATAGCGACAGGTGGAGATATGGTGAAAGAGAGCACAGAGAGTCCTGTAAGAGAGGGGAAAAAAGATTGGGTCAAAGTGGAAAGGGAGGAGAAAGAAGAGACAAAAGGAGAGGGAGAACAAAGAGGCCTGGAGGCTTTGTTTGTTGGCACAGTCAGCCATAATTCCTCCTCCTCTTCTCCCTTTGACCTCTCCCTGCGGCCTGGCCTCCCTTTATAGAGCAAAGACACAGGTGTCTATTCTATACACACACACACACACACACGGAGTGAGTTTCTTATGTCAAAGTTGACTTCTGCCGTTTTCCTCTCCCCCTCTCTCTTGTAAAAAGCTGACATGTTTATACTCCGTTCGGCACACAGAGGTCCAAATAAACATTTGGTAAATTAATCTGTGCTCTCGGTCTATAATAAGTTTACTGGATATATTCCACTGAATAATTTGTCATAGTCACGCAGCACACGGTGTGTGCGTGTGTGTGTGTGTGTGTGTGTGTGTGTGTGTGTGTGTGTGTGGACCCCCAAGGGCAGTTTGCCTACAGAAAGGTCAAAGGTGAGTGAGGAGTGTCAGCGTGAAAGGGGACCTGTTCCTCTGATGCCTCTCAAGTCACTGCTTCCCTCCAGTCTGACATTTGCTCAACGCCTGCAACATGTTCAACTCTCTATCTCTGCCAATATATCTTTGCCATTCAGCTGATGCTTTAATCTAAGAGGCCCGACAGTAGAAAACTCCTCAGATTACCACATTTTTAAACGATCAATTGTACGGAGAGCGAGGATCAAGAAGACCTCAACACCAAGAATGTGATTCACGCTAGAGATCTGAATTTGAGCTGTCAGTAACTATACAATCCCAACGTGAACACCCACCCAACCGCTCTGGAGGACGCAATCACAACATCACAACAACGCCCGCGGTGCCCGCTAAAACACTGCACACTGAGTTGATTGCACACCATTGCTTGATATTTCAAACGCCGGGCATTTTAATGGCGTACCGCCGGACAATATTCCCTCTTATCCTTTTTTTTTTTTTTCCACCTCTCATCTTCCCTGTTATCCCCTGCCCATCCCTCTCCGCGCTCCTTTGTCCTCACCAGGACGGGACACAAAAGGTCCAGTGAGGCAGTCTAATCAGGAACTTCCATGGATGGCTGGAGCCTACATTTCACCGTCCATCCCTCGATATCTCTCTCGGCAAAATTCATCTCCACGTTATGATTGAGGAGGGAGCACGGGGAAGCTCGAGGCCAAACCTTTGGCACTGAAAATAAAGTGCCACGCAGACAGGAAACGCGGCGGCTGAAAACGGACGGTTTGACTTTGAAAAGTTTTCAAGGGCTCGAGGAGCAGAATGTCCACCTGCGATTTGCTGGAAAAAATTATATGATTTTTGTTGTTTTTTGTCTAATTTGTTGACAAAAACCAACCAAACCTCATATGGCGCTTAAATCACACATATTACTGAAGGTCAGTTTCACAGCAGAAGACACATTTAAGGGTGTCCAGAAACTTCCAGTATGCAGATAACTTCTGGACAAACTAACAAAATATTTGTCCAGCTTTGTACAGAGGCATAATGGCGCCCGTAACCCCCTCCCACCCCCCCCCCCTCAAACACCATCTTTGCCCCAGTTCCCTCTCTTACGCCTCCGCAAACCTCTCTCAATCAGGCCCTCCCTCCCTTGCCGGTGCCTTTGTCAGCCCAGCATCTATTCTCTGCCTCATGTCTGTCAGAGTCCTCAAAATATCCAACAACTTGGAAAAAAACTTTGTAATATAGAAATATAAAAAACACACACAAACAAATGCATTAAGAAAGTGATAAGTTTGCAGGTTTTTGAGCTTTAGTCGACTTGCGTTTATTGGTACTGAACTCCCGAGTTGACCCCCACCCAACACACACTCATGCTAACACCCCCAAACACCACCTCATCCCTCCTCCTTCAGAACAAAACCCCCTTACCCACAGAATTACTTGGGGACAATGGGCAAGCCAGGTCACCACGGTAACGGGCCAGGAGGGGGTTGTGGGTAGGAGCAGCTGTTACATCAGATTAATTCAGATTCTGATAATCCCTCCTCCTTCCTCACCATCACCACACACTCACTACAAAACTTTTCTCCCCCCTCCCTCCCCTCTCTCTCTCTCTCTCTCTCTTTGCTCCCTCTTCAAGTCCCCCTAACTTCGCCTGCTGCTCCCGGAGCCTCTCAGCCTCGTTATTTTTCCCTTCCTACCCTTTCCAAAGCGTTTTCTCTCCCTCCTTTCTCGCCCTCCTCCTCCTCCTCCTCCTCCTCGCAGTAACCCCTTCACTTCAAGGCGGTCGCTCGACTCCAAAGTGAAGTTTTTCTCGGAGAATTTGTGGTGAATCAGACTCGGCGGAGCTGGTGGGATGTGGTACTAAGCTGTCGATTTGTTTCCGCACTAATGCCGACGAGACAAACTTATGTGAATCCATTATAACCGACAAAAGTAATCCATTCTGATTTATATTGCTGATACTCCCGACAACTTTAACACTCTTTTAAACATCACTCACCTTCCCAAACTGGTCAAAGTACTGTTTCACATCCTCGATGGTTGTGTTCACTGACAGGCCTCCCACAAAGATCTTCTTGGTTCGAGTCACTAACTGTAAGAGGAGGAAAGGCACTGATAAACACTTGTTTTTCTACTGACTGACTGTTACCGTCTTTCGTTTAATTAAATGACATATCTATTAGAATAGCAGTTTAAAAGGGCAACAGCTTGAAGCTTAACTGTACTGTAAAGGTTAATAATAATTAGAAATTAGAATCAGAAATACTTTATTGATCCCCGAGGGGAAATTGGGATTACATATAATTAATTAATTAATTTATTTATTTATTTACATACGTATAATTACATCTATCTCTCATATAAATACATTACAAATTACAAATATATACAATCATTTTTACTGATGCTGTAATTTTTTACTACGCCACAAAAATCAAGTTATTACTTTTCCCACTACTGCCCCCAAAATCACAAGCACAACAGTCATCATCCTCTCGTTAAAGGCTAATTTAGATGAGAAATAGAAGAAAACTTCACTTTCTTCAGGTTATAAATTTAAACTTGCAATTTTATTTGTAATTTTCTGATTATCTGGCGCAAAAGAAAACGAAATTACACACATTTTTTTAACATTAGTGAAGCGATCAGTTCAAGATGTGTCGCATCAAAGTCCTATAAAAGTATCTGAAGGAAATATTGCTCTTAATAAATAATCATAA
Source organism: Sebastiscus tertius (assembly GCA_916701665.1). Lineage (NCBI taxonomy): Eukaryota > Metazoa > Chordata > Actinopteri > Perciformes > Sebastidae > Sebastiscus > Sebastiscus tertius. Next base: position 43,864 of record CAKAOH010021491.1, on the reverse strand, counting down.
GTTTTGTAGGTAGATAAAAACTGAGTAATGTGTTGTTTTGAGTGATTAAATGAAAAGTGTTTTTACAGCATGGTTGCTATTCATTCATCTGTAAAGTGTACTATATACGTATGTGTGTGATCTCAGGAAAAGAATCATGCAACTTTTCACTGACCAACTGTAATTATGTTGAATATAAACCCACACATTCAAGATTATAATTTTTTATATATATATATATATATATATATATATATATAATTTTGCTTTATTAGTCAGGTCCACTCTGGTGAGGGTTAAACACTTTCCCTCAACCGACTAACGAAATCTTAATGTTACCTACATCTGTTTTATGTGTGATCTTTGCTGCACGTGCAGCACACACACAGTCTTTGAATCAAACACACTATTGCCTGTGTTGGACACAAAGCAAATCCTGAATGCAGCAAACATTTGGCACATGTAATTATTTTTGGTCTTTTGCATCACTTTCACTTGGTTTCTTTCTTTCTTTCATAGCTATCTGAGACAAGACGGAAAAATGAGCTTAGTCACTCAAAGGGGAAGACAAGCAGCATCTAACGACAGTTTTCCTTCAGCGGATATATACAGTATATATATATATACACGAGATATGAAACTTTTACACATCCTGCGACATGTCTTGTTGTTAGTTGACTGTGAGTGGATACAAATTTCTAAGAATTCAGCGATGAATCACATACAAGGAAACAGGTTGTCAGCTAGATTTACACCCATTAACAATAACACTGCCACTACACAATATACAGTGTAATGCAATTTTCGGACATAAGCATACAAGTAATGCCTGTTTTGTACTAACAAGCGGTGTATATATGTAAGTTAAACTGAGACATTAGAACATTATTACAAATTTCAAAATAAAATACATATGTTTTGCAAGTATTTATTACTTAATTTATTTATTTTCTGCACTGTCTACAGGAGCCACCTTTTTTCTTTTCTTTTTTTTTAGCAATGATTCACTTTCATTTCCATTGTGCATTGCATCATGGGACATAAACATTCAGCAATTTCAGTGATTCATGTTGATCTTTTATGTTTTTTATGTTTGTTTTATCATTGTGAACGCTTGACACATGGCACTTTTTGCAGCTGGGACACATGATGGGTTACCAGAGCCAATGCGACAAACTATGACACAGCCTGCAAATCTGTTGTGTTAAAGCTGCAATCGGTAACTTTGAGCAAATATGATAAAAAAAAGTTATTTAAAACGGTCACTATATCCTGACAGTAGTGCATGAGATGGATAATCTGTGAAAAAAAAATCATGTTCCTCTGTGTCCTCCTAGTGCTCCTAATGACATTTGCAAAATTTCACCGTGCCCCAACGAAAACAACCAATCAGAGCTGACCAGTCTCTACAGCAGCTGTCAATCACTGCTCCCGAAACTCCGATCAAACGGTCAAACTAGGCAGCGCTGATCAAATATGAATCAATATTCTGTTACTGTAATGCCTATTTCTCACCTCAAATGTTTTCAGAAACATCTTGCAGTGTACTGTTTAGCTGTAAAATGACAAAGTTTGTGACCCGGCAGCCATGTTGAGATCAGCTGAAGAAATTTCAAGCACCGCCCACCGACCAGAGTAAACATCCTCATTTTACAGCATAATAGTACACTAAAACAGTGGTTCCCGAACTTTTTCACATCACAGACACATAAGCTGACACAAACTAAACCCCCATTTGATAATATTTTGTACCCCAGCTGATGGGATTTTTGCTTTTAGATGTTTTATTACAGAAAGCGAATGATACCCATGACTAAAATAGCCGTACATTCTGTCATTGTGTTACTTATGAATGGAATTATAGTGAAAATAAATGATTCCCCTTTTTGCTGGGACGCCCTGGAGCCCCCTCAAGGACCCCACTTTGAAAGCTACTGCACTAAAATATGTTTCTGAAAACATTCGAGGCGAGAAATAGGCATTGCAGTAACAGAATCTTGATTCATATTTGATCAGCGCTGCCTAGTTTGATCGTTTGATCGGGAGTTTCACGAGCAGTGATTGACAGCTGCTGTAGAGACTGCTTGGCTCTGATTGTTTTCCTTTGGGCACGTTGATATCTTGCAAATGGCATTATAAGCACAAGGGAACACAGAGGAACATGCTTTTTTTCACAGATTATCTATCTCATGCACTACTGTCAGGATATAGTGACCGTTTTATAAATATCATATTTGCTCAAAGTTACCTACTGCAGCTTTAAGGTGTAAATGTTACGAGGCTACACTACCAGTATTCCTTCATGCTGTTTGCCTCACTAATCTATCCTTTTCTATTTCACACCATGTTGTTGTTAATGGAAGAGACAAACCAGCTAAGATCAGGACGTAGTGTACTTGAAACACAATACAGACCTTCAGGTAGGTTTAACAATAACGAGTGTCTCTAAAGTTGTGAACCTTTTTGTTAACACATGATCACATAACAGTTCAGTGATGTCAGCGCCGCTCATGTTCATCAGATTACGAGGCATTAGCCCCGATGAGAGACTGAAGCGCTCGACACACACACTCACCTGCTGTAAACAATGCAACTAACACGGGGGGGAGACGCTTTGACTCACCTTGGGCTGCGCTCTGCGAGGGAATGCGACCTTTGGATCAATCTGCGGAAGAGAATACAGAAAAAGAGGGGACAGGTTTAGCGTTGCGTCGTGATACAGTTGAACCAGCAACCTGTCGCCTTCACTTGGCGTCCTCTGACATCACACCCTCATCTTTCACTCTTTAACGACTCATTAATGAAGGTGTAATATGTCCTCCTCTTGGCCTAGCACCATGTGTTATTCACCGATCCTAAATCAAAGCCATGATGTTAAAGACACCTGTCTCTTTTTTAAGGCTTATCATTCTCGGGCCTTGCTGTGCAGGAAAACACAATGACACCATTTATAAATGTGAAGTTGACATCAAACGCACAGTATGTTCTCAAATCAACACACTTTGGTGATGTTTTCTCATTATAACCTGCTTGAGACAGTAGACCAGGTTCTGACTATGTCCTGGTCTGAACGCACTGTTGTTGATGTGTGTGTATGTGTGTGTAATTAGACAGCGATGTAGCAGTAAATGACGTAAAGGAGAATAAATTTAACGTCCAGTATGTGATGATGGTCGGTTCACAGAAATTACATTTTTTAAAAGAAACAGCCTTCTTCTAGTGGTATCTAGTTGCAGATAGTTTTGGTTTTATTTACCCAAGTTCTGAGACATCAGCAATTACAAATTATATATATAAAAATTGTCTCTTTTCAGAAACAATGTCGCTGTTACTCTGGATTATCCACAAAACACGCTGTCAACAGTTCTCATAGGTGAACTGTTAATTTGGTAGAAAGTAGTTAGAATGAAAACTGGTCAAGGTGAGGTCCGTGATTCATCCAAAGTAACTGTAACTTTGTTTCTGGAAAGAAAATCTCAAAGGCAGATAGGGGAGACCGGGGTTGGTTGGCACATTTTTCCCTCTCTGCCATATTTCTCTGCCATAATCTATGTTAGAATATTCTAACCAGCAGCAAAGGAAAGGTTAACGTCTCAGTTATAAATAAATATTAGGGCTGTCAAAGTTAACGATAATAACGCGTTAACGCAAATTTGTTTTAACGCCACTAATTTCTTTGACGCAACTTGCGAAATCCATTGGTACTAACCATGTCATACTGGCTTGTCGTGAATGAGGCTAAATAACGCTCCAAACTTGTGCAAAATTTTGGTGTGGAAAAACTGGCATGGCCATTTTCAAAGGGGTCCCTTGACCTCTGACCTCAAGATATGTGATTGAAAATGGGTTCTATGGGTACCCACGAGTCTCCCCTTTACAGACATGCCCACTTTATGATAATCACATGCAGTTTTGGGGCAAGTCATAGTCAAGTCAGCACACTGATAGCCACTGTTTGCCATGTTATGATTAGAGCATATTTTTTACCCTAAATGCAGTACCTGTGAGGGTTTCTGGATAATATTTGTCATTGTTTTGAGTTGTTAATTGATTTCCAATAATAAATCTATATATGTATTTGCATAAAGCAGCACATTTGTCCACTCCCATGTTGATAAGAGTATTAAATACTTGACAAATCTCCCTTTCAGGTACATTTTGAACAGATAAAAAAATGTGTGATTGATTTGCAATTAATCACGATTAAATATTTTAATTGATTGACAGCCATATTGATTACGCATATACTGTATATAAACTGTATATTAGGATAGAAACGAGGATACAACCTTCAGTGTGGTTTGTGCATCTTTGTACAATATACATTTTTTTGGTATGTATTCCTGCTTGTTTATATTCCAGTATGTTAATGATGTAAAGATTGTACGTGTGTGCAGCTGTGCTCAGGTGGAAAGCCCGGGAATGTCCAGTGAACCCCTGCCTCTCTCGTCACTACCATGCGACATGTGATCTCCTGGAATCTCACACGGGCACTACAATCACAAACACGCCTCACCTCGGCCGAGGAGAGCCCGAGAGGGAGGACAAGCGTGTCCGAAAGAGAGGAGGGGGAGGAAGACGGGGTACAGAGGAGAGAGGGAGCTGTCAACCAAACCACACTGACGGCAATTTTGTTCGTTTGTTTTTGCATCCCTCCTGCTTTTGACGGGAAGTGACGACGACAACAACAGGGACCATTCATCCTCCTGCACGCTTTTAGGTGATCCGGATCGTCCTCTGCCCTGCAGCTCCTTACGTTTACACCCAGGAAAAAAAGCACCAGCTTAACCTTTTTTTGATATTAATCTCAACACTACATCTACAAACAAAAACAACAATAGAAATTGATACATAACGTGGTTGAGCCCACTGAATATCACCAAGGTTAAGATTTGAGAGAGAACCACACCATGCCATGAGGATGCAATCACAGACAGGCTGTAAAATTGGAATTTGAGACCTCTATATTAGTCTATACTGGTCTAATAGAGCTAGAGAACAACTAGACTACTCCACACTGTACTGCTGTTACACTAACAGATGGTGAGACAGTACAGCGCTAAGATTAGTCCGTAACCATGAGAGGGTAGAGTTGAACTACAGTAGAGAGCTAAAGCCTCTATGGTAAACCACATGCGTTTACCAGAGTCAGGGTAACAGTGTTGTTTCTACTTGAATAAAAAGTTCACCGCAAGTTTTTTCTTTATTCTTTTTTCTTCTGTTCTAGAGAGCAGAGTGAGAAGACTATAGGCTAAGACTGGAGGATCAGATGCAGAGTCTACTGTTTAGTTTCTATGGTGGCTAGACTACTCTGATAGTCACCTCCGGTCACCAACCCTCCTGATGTCCAACACTCCTGTGCACATTCAAAAACAAACAGACACACACACACACAAACAAAATCAAACACATGGCAGCACAAGGCACATCCGTGGGGAGGAAATTGTGGACGTTAAACAGATAAAAGTGGCTGAAATCGGTTTGTTTCGTTGGGGGGAAAAAAAAATGTTGATCACAGCAAAGTCAAGAGAAGTATTTAAAGTCACCCTCTGCTTAAAAGATTGTTTTGCTTCTTGTTAAGGCCCCGACACACCAAGCCAACGGTCGGCCGTCGGACAGTTTGGGGCCGTTGTGAGCGTCTGTCGGCTCTAGTCGGCCCATGTCGTGTTTTGGCTGTTTCAGCATGTGGAGTCGGCAGCAGAGCTCGTCGGTTACAGAAATCATTGTGATTGGCTGTTCAGCTTAAGCGAATCAGTGCACGAGAAGAGAAACGGACATGAGGAAAGCAAGCCAACGAGTAAAGTCAAGAGGAAAAACACAAAAGGCTCTTCTCATTTTTCATCTTCATCTTCATCTGATCGTTCCGATACACGGATATTTTCACAACGACATGGCCATCTGGAATAAAGCTAAGTGGTGAGAGAGAGTGGTGTGAAAATGGTCGGCAAACGCCGCTTTGTTTCATGTATGTATCACAACAACGGCTTGTGTATCCACCGTCCTCGGTCTTCCGGTTTCCCATTTTTGAATAACGAATACAGACTACCGCCACCTGCTGGTGTGGAGAGTTATTTCTTCTCACGCAGGCGCAGAACGTACATGCTAACTGGCAGTAGTCTTTGCGGTGTGTTCGAATGCAACTTTTTGGCCAAAACAAAGGCGACCTGAGGGGACGCAACAGGCGGCCTTTGTCACCCCTAGTTCTCTGATGTCGGTTTGGTGTGTCTGAGTCTTTACTTCACCAGGACGTTTGAGCTTCACTGTGCAGAGTTTGACACTAAAAGGCATCTGATGAGGGGAGATGTCTCTTTAGTTTTTGTACTTAGCTAAGATGTAAGAGTTTAAAACGTTTAAGTACGAGCATGATTTGTGACACAACTAGTCTGGCAGCCAATCGTGGCCCGGTGTGCAACTCAACAGTGTGATGTGGAAACTTGACTTGGTTGGACTTTTTCTTTTGTCAAGTAAGAGACATCATGTGTCCAACAGTTAAAGGTGCTATTGATAAAATTGATAACATTCAGTCACTAGATGTTGCACTCTCCCTCCTGCGTTGCACTGCATTCACTTCACAACAAGTGGTTGCCAGGCACTTAACGTCAAACCCAGTTTTTTCAAGTGGCAACTTGATCACTGACGACCCAGAGATATCACGTGATACCAACGTCGTTTTACTATTAGCTCACAAGCCTTGTTAGAAGTGGGAACCAAACGTCAGATGTCTTCCACAGAGATCAACAAAACATTCATTCTGGACGCGCCAAAATCTTTAAAGTGATCAATTCACACTCTTTTATTTGGCACCTTTCTAGAAGCTCTGTGGATATATATATATATTTTAATAGTTATCTACACAAAAATGCTATCAATAAGACCTTTAAACTTTTTAAACAAAAAATATTTTATATTCTGGATTTTTTTCAATGGGGGAGAATTAGTAGCTATAATTTTGAGAATTTTTAATAAGGTCATTGAACTTTTTTTGTGGAAAAAACATATCAGACAACTTATTATTCTATGCAGTGTTTTAAAACAAGTATGGAGGGGGTCTTTAAGGTAAAAAAAAACGTTTCTCCTATATAAAGACATGTTTAAGGTGTCATAGAGGCAGGGGCCTAACCTCTCCGCACTCACAGCAAGTTAGAAGCTGAACGTAATTCCAAGAGAGGTTTATGAAATCAGGGCAATCCCCTTTGACCAACTCCATCCCCAGCTATGCAACAGTTGGCCGAGCGCGCTGCCTGTCACCAGCCTGAGCCGGGAGCGCACTTAACGCAACATGCCGATTGGGCGGCCACATCTCTGAGGAACAACTCAAGCTTGTTGACTCCAATCCTATTAGTTAGGAGAGCCATACTAATCACAGATGGGGTTATCCTCCCCCCCTCTTCTTCTTTCCACTGGAAATGGTTAACGGGGGGCCACAAATATGCCTGATGCAACTCTGCAAAGAGCTGTGTGACTTTGTTGTCCGGCGCCGTGCACCTTGGAGCCGCGATTGAATGGAAACTTTGTCCCCACAAAGGTGCAGTTTGCATCGGCCGTCACTGGCTTTACAGATAGCAGGAAGCTGGGAGGTTCACCCAGAGGGGCAACTAACGGAGCAGCAGTTACATAAATCACAGTAAAACCTGCCTTCCTATACTGGTCAAAACCGGGGCCGCGTCTGTCCTTCAACACAATAAGTACCAATAAATTCCTCTGCAGCACTGTATTTGCTCTTCAGCCTCTTGGCCGTGCAAAGCTCCGTTAATTCCAGTGCCGGAGCGGTTCAGTCGGTCACAGCATGGCACATTCTTTCTGTTGCCACTGGAGAACTTTTCTCTCCCCTCTCTAACAGGATAACCTGTTAGCATGAGAGAGAGGGAGAGGGCGGGGGGGGGGGCAGGGTGAGCAGTCTAAAAAGGCCTACTCTACTCACCATCCAACCCCTGTGGCTGATCACTGAGCCCTCTCCACGCCAAACACACACTCTCTGAGAGGCTGAGAGGCTGCCACAGCCCCCCACCAAAACGCCACCGACCGACACACCCGACTGCCGGCCACAAGGGGCCCCGCCACGGCCCACGAGGCTGCGCACGATCAACACATGCACAAGTTAAGAGGAGAAGCTAGAATAAAAAAAAAAAAAAAAGGGACTCGTCATCTCTGGAGTCTTCCATAAATAAACTTAATAAGTTGCTCTTTAGGAGAGGCGACGCGAGGATAAACCGTCTAATATCTGTGACTGTTGATGCCGTCTTGATTTCTGGTATCCAAGAAATGATTGTAAATGATGTGCATTGTTATCTTCCTTTCTTTTGTGACAGAGCCATTCTTCAACTGTGGAGGGGTGGGTGGGGGAGTGGGTCACTATGGAAACAAACCCCATGGCGAGTTAGTGGCGTCCAACCATGATGCCGCTACTTGTCATAGCTGTTGTGCCTGCAAGTGACACTATAGCAGTAGGGCACTGGGGGAAACCAACAACAAAAAACAAACCACATTCAATTTGACTTCTCTATCAATCAACTTCCTGATATTGGATTCATAAGAACAAAACTAATTTCCTTGTAACTTTCTACAGCAAAAACAACCTGTTTTTTTTTCCCCTTCTTATTTCCTTCTTCAGCTCCTCCACTTATCCCCCAAAGATTCGAGAAGGTGCATCGCTCAGAGCACAAAAGGGGGAAAGAAGAAATAGCCTCCCCTCATTTCAATACAGTGACTAACCAGCAGCCATCACCACTCCCACAGAGGAGAGAGGCGGGGGCAGTGGTCCCTATGGCGACCAACGGGCCACATTGTTCCCAGACCGGCCCACATTCATTACTGACAAAAAGACACACACACACACACACACACACACACACACACACACACACACACACTGCAACACAGGCGATTAATGCATTTTTAAGTTACAATTCATATAGGTGAAAGGGCTTCATCATCACTGCACTCAGTGTTCCTGATATCAACAGGAAGCTGGAACGGTGAGGTCTGTTGCTGCTTTCACACCTTGATGGTTTCAGGTTGCGTTTGCTTCTTCCATTGAGAAACTTTTTCTTTCTTTTTTTTTTTTTAAAAGGGGTCAATTCAACCCCCTTGGGGACAGAAAATAAAGCAGGAAAAAAAAAAACTTCCTAGAGGCCAAATCAAAGATTGGCAGTGAGAGCAACCCTGTCCGGTTCCTCTTGTTTCTATGGAAATTGACACTGGGTGACATTTTCTTGCCTGTTTTGGCTGAAGAGAGAGAGAGCACATTCTCCCGTGTGTCTCCTCCACTAGTCGTGTAAAAGTGCTCTCATCTGAGACATAGTTTGAGGAAAAACATCAGCACAGTGGAGCCTCAGTAAACATACTAAAAATGTAGCAATGATACACCTCTCTAGCGGATTATTGGGAAATCCACTAATCAAACACTGAGCAATGGGATTAGCCGGTGGTGGGAAGTAAATACAGAGAACTCACTGTTTTTGAGTCCAACTCGTGCCTGGTTTGGGCCAAAACTTTATCCACGCCGGCCTGATCAACAAAGGTGACGAATCCAAACCCTCTGCAGACACCAGGGGAGGAAGAGACAGAGAGAGGGGGGGTGGAGGTATTAATGACACAGAAACTGATGTTGACATGTAATGATACGTTATGAGCAGAGAGAGGAATCACGGAGGGTCAGATAAACTTTCAGCTCCGGCGTAGAAAGCCGGCCTCCACAGCGGATCCCTCACCTCGAGCGCTTAGTAACCGGATCTCGCATCACCATACACTCCTTCACCTCGCCGTACTTGCAGAAGTACTCCTTCAAACCCTCTGGGGAAAGCCAAAAACAAGGTTGAGAGAAGATTAATTCACGAAATGACAACTTTTTTTTTTTAAGAAAATCAGCAAAGGAGTTTGGCTATAGAGAGTCACAACTTTTTTTTTTCTTCCACTCTGCTGAGATTTCCCCCTCACCAAACTTCATAGTTTTTTATTTACAATTAAATGTGTCAAACATAAAATGATGGATTTAAAAAAAAACATAATAATTCCAACTTAAATTTCTTACTACAAACTGAATAATCAAATTTTTTGTTTAATGAGCTTTCACAAGAATCACTCGTTCATTCTATGGGATCTCTGAATGGGTGCATTCATCCTGGGAGCAGGATTCATACTCAAAATAACACAAATAAACAAATGTAACATAAGCAAATATTAATAAATACAGCTTTTCAAATAAGCTTCTATTAGATCCATGCCAGCTAGGCTTCTTAAAAGACATTTTGTGTGAGAGTTAGTGGTGGAAAAAAGATTTACCTTGTGTTGTTTGCCAGCTGAGTCCACCTATGAACATTTTGCTGTGGAAAAAAAAAAAAAAAAGATAAATATTTTTGCATTTTTTTTCATAATTCAAAAAGATTATTATTTATGAGGTCACACACAGTAAGTTGTTATTGAGGTTTTGAGAGTGTAATATCTCTGATTTCACATGAAGGCTCTCTGTGTGGAGGTGTGTGTGAGTCTGGCTGCACACCACCACAGAGTCTCCTCCGGTAGAATAGCAGGTTTGTTTCTGCAGCAGAAGTAGAGGAAAGTTAAGTTTTCGTTACCAGGGGTCGTGAGGGGAGTCCGAGGTGGACACTAGGCTGCTTTGGCTCCCTTCCGTCTCCATTGCGTGTCCTCTCTGGTGTGTTGTGTTGTGAGTTAGTGCTGAGTGAGTCCGAGCCGAGCCGAGCCGAGCCGTGCAGGAGAACAAGCGGAGAGTGAGTGAGAGAGAGGAGCTGGGCGGGTTTGGCCCGGGGTGACAGAGAGGGAGAGCGGGCCAGATGTAAGGCTGGACAGACTCCACCTCCTCCCGCTGCTGTCTCTCTCACATCCCACCACCACCTCCACCTCCTCCACCACTCCGTCGTCAAGGCAACAGACAGCAACTCCAACGCTTCCGCTAAAGCCTTTCAAAATAAAAAACATGCAACAGTGACTTTATGGGGATTCATAAACAGGGATGTGTAATAGGCTACTTTTAAAGCCTTTAAAGAGAAATTTGAAAAAAATGTATTTTTGATTAATTATATTTAAAAAAAAAAAAAAGTGACAGGCAATACTACATCAACTAAATTGTACGTGCATGAATGCATGCACACTTTAAAGGTCCCATATCGTGCTCATTTTCAAGTTCATACTTGTATTTTGTGTTTCTACTAGAACATGTTTACATACTTCAATGTTTAAAAAACCCTTTATTTTCCTCATACTGTCTGTCTGAATATACCTGTATTTACCCTCTGTCTGAAACGTTCCGTTTTAGTGCATTTTGATGGAATTGCAAGATAATTGCGTTGCTAGGCAACAGCTTGTGTCCATGTGTACTTCCTGTCAGCTGATGTCATTCATATACACTGCAACAGGAAATAAACTGGGACGCATTTAGAATGTTTACGTTTAAAACTTTGAAATGGTTTTAATATTGTAGATTTGTGACATCACAAACGAACAGAAATCCTGACGACTTGTTTCAAAAGCTCAGTTTCTGAATATGGGCTGTGTGTATTTCTCCATATATTGAGCGTGTTGATAGTTTAACAGTATTTATATATCACTTAAACCTGCTTTGTAATATAAAAGACCTGGAAATCTCACTTTTTACAATATTGGACCTATGCGCACTCAATGGAGCCTTTAGCCATGACATTTACCCTGTGCATCATCAGATTCTACCATTGTGCACAGTATAAAATCAATAAAAAACAACAAAATTGTATAATTTTGACTCCAAATGGAGTCGTTTTATTATAATAATGGAATATGATCAAGCAAAAGTTATATAATAACAAAGAAGATCAATAACAATGTTAATAAGATAACAAAAAATAATCAAAATACAATATGTACATTCAATATAAAAACGGTCCAAAATATACTATAATTACTATATAAGTAAAAATACAATTTCTCGTGTGTTGATTTTGTGACTAAAATATTGAAATCATTGCCAAACAAACATTGTTTGGGCAAAATACACTTGAAGTGTTGTTTTATTAGTGTTAAGGCCTTGTCTTTTAGAAACAATTCAGAAAAAAAGACCACCACAGCATTGTATGACATTTTTAAAGGCAGTGTTTTAACACACAGTTCGGCCGAACCCGGTAAAGAGCTTAAAAAAAATCCTGGATTTTTGTATTTTATTCTTCATCGCTAAATTTTTCAAAGTAATCGTTTACTTATTTATTATTCTTTATTTTACTAAATTTATCTTACTCTTATTGCTATTCTATTTTTCACTGGTGTTATTATTACTTCTTATACACTTTATATTTATTACTCCATTGTGTTTTTTTTATTATCTATTCATATGTTGTAATTTTGAGCAATCTCTGGCAAACGAATTTCCTTCGGGATCAATAAAGTTCTATCTTATCTTATCTGTTATGAAACAATACAGTATGTATATTCCCTCTCTGTCAATCAGTAAGTAAAGACCTATTACCATATATGGAAATTACCTTTTTACTGCTCTGCATTGCAGATTAATAGACCGAGAACTGTTAACTTGTTTTATATGTTCTATCCTGAGTGATCTGTGGCTTGTAGCTTACAGTAGAATTAACTTTTAGTTCTTCACTATTACTTTAGTACTTTCACTATTTGGGGTGAATTTATAGAACAAAGAACATACCAAACTCCATTTAATTTAATGCCAGAGTTGAAGCTTTATGTGAGGCACAATCTGATTTAGCCTGTGTATTTGGGACATGTAAAAAAATAAAAAAAGCCAATAAATACAAACCCATTTTATGTATATAATAACAATTCTTTTTTAAAATATATATTTATGTTGTATCAGGAAAATATGTTTATGATATGAGTGAAAAAGTGGCTTTTTATAATGATAAACGATATCTAGGAAGCAAAACCATATTTTATAAAGAGCTACTGAACTGAAAAGGAAACATCACACTTGCAACACAGCTATATAATGCCAAATAAGATCACAAAAGCTAACAAAACATCATAAAAATCAATACAATAAGTGATCTAAAGCTGATTCTGATATCCTGAAGTTTTCAACTACACCCCCGTGCTTCCTTTTTGTAAGTGACAAGCATTAAGCTTTTATTATGAAGGCGGAATCTCAGAACTTCCTGTCACATTCCGGCTAACTTTGATTAACTTGACACAATTTCCGTCCCAGAATGGATGAAGTGTTAACAGGCACAATTTACAGCTACAAGAACTACATTTGTATTATAATCTGTTTAGAGAGGTCTTTAATAATAAAAAAAATTACAATGAACATCTTGCAAAAATATATGACACATTATTACATGTTACATATTATATGTTACATATTACTACATTATTACACATGTACAAGCAAATTGTATTTTTATTGTCAGAAAATTATTATCATGTGCTATTAATTCAATCCAGTAACAAAATACATCACAGACACAACGTTTACTCATAACAGGCCATGTCGTAGGCTACTCTGTAAATGTTGTGTTGTCCTTACAGTGTTCATGTGAATCAGTTTCACAACCATTGGCCAACAGTCAGTTAAGAAATTACTTATCAATCCTCGATTCCAGCAGCAGACTGAACTAACACTGAGTCATCATGAAGTAATGCTGCTCCTTTAATATACCCACAAGCTCCAACGGTGCGTCTGAGGTGCTCGAATGACAATTTACGGTTTGTTACACAATTATTTTGGTGTATTTTACAGCTGCTATCACTGATATTAACTAATCTATAACTTCACTGACTTTTCACCAATGGGCTTCTTGTTAAGTCATTTTAAGTGGATGTCTCTATGCAGAGCAACAATGTGTTGAACACCACCTAAATTAAGAATTCAAATATGTTATTTCCATAGCCTAGGAAAGTTCAATCAATATTTGTGAACGTGAGCTACTGTGCTCTCTCAGTAAGTCTCAAACTTGTGATGTCATAGGGTATAAAGTCTGGAGCTGCTCCTTAGACAATGAATGGGAGTCTGATTTTGTGGACACACTGAATGTTTTCTTTTTTTATACCCAAATGAGCTTTATTTTATTGTAGTGTTGTCAGTTGTGAAACAGAAAATGTTCCCATATACTCAAATCACTCTCCTGGGTGCTCTCAGTGTCATCTACAACATCTCTCCCTAGTCATTGTCTATGGATCAGCTCCACACTTTATATCCTACGACAGAGGTCAGCAACCTTTACAATCAAAAGAGCCATTTTAGGCCAACAAAAAAAAAAAAAATAATAATCTGTCTGGAGACGCAAAACATTTGAGCATTGTGATAAAGGTAACACGGCCTATTAAGTCTAATGCAGTGAGGGCCCAAATGCAAATGAGAGGGAGGACATTGAAGAAAGCTCTCAGGACATTTGGTTGGAAACTGCTGCTGGCTTTTCAGCAAATCCAGTGTGCTTGTTCTGGAAATGTCTTTAAATTACTTTTTCTGTTGTTGTCGAATTTGTCCGCGCACTATTAGATTCTCTATTTTCCTCCGAGACTTTTCTTTGTTGGGATTTGGAATCCATAGCTAGCCTATTAAGCTATTGAGGTTCGGCAAAATTAAGAGGATAAGTCGCTGGCTGTAGACGTACGTAGGCTATTACTCCCATTTTGGTTGACTGAAATGCTAAAAGTTTTTTAATTCGGTGTATAGACTACAGATTTTTACAATCGTAAAATGTAAGAATCACCATAGACCTACAACAATTATAAATAAAAATGAAAATGTAAAAAAAACAAAAGAAAACAGTTATTAATTTCCACTAAAGACGCATGTGGCTCCGGAGCCGCAGGTTGCAGACCCCTGCCCTATGACATCACAAGTTTGAGATTTAGCACTCTAGTTTTTGGATTTGGGAGAGAGTTGTTCATGTTTACTAACATTTTTTGGACTTTCTTAGACTATAGGTATAACATGTATGAATTTTGAAAATGGGTGTAGTTCCCCTTTAAGTGGATATTTATGGAGAGTTGGTTTGTATCCGTGTTCTGGTTTGAAGCTCTGGATTTCATCAGCAACAATGTGTTTGTCCGTCTTAATACACCTTCCATATTGCAAACCGGCTTATGCGATGTGGTGTATAACAGGAGGATTGTGTGCTGTGTGCTCATTCATTGCTGAGGGTTTAAGTATCTAATTAGTACCAAAGCCAGCTCTGGCTAATCTTCTCAACACTGACTCAACATGTGACCTGGTAACCAATGTTAAGGCCAATCAATAGCCTGATTAACTCAAAGACAGCTTTTAACTTGTGTGCAAAATGGGTGCCGTCCAACCCAAGGCTCGGAGTTTGGTGCAAAGTTTTTGAGCATACTGACGCTTTATGTCTCCGAAATACAGACGTGCCTGTAACACGATTATATCAGAGCAACACTACAAGCTCAGAGTGTGTAACCCAGGATGTTTGGGCACAGATTTAGATTTGCGATTGTCCTCTCTAACACAGTTTATCCTCATTGAGTGCTGCAGCCAGTGTCCTGCTCGCACACAGGCCTATACTCTATCCTCTGCAGATGAGCAGATGAAGCTCTGGAAGTGGGACAGGGGGCTATTTGGACAGGAATTAAGGGGTGTGTTAAATTTCTGCATGCATGATCAATGGGGTTGAATGGTGGGGATGGGGACGGGGTGGATGGGGAGGGCACCGGGCTGAGGCAGAGAAAGAGAGAGAGCTAGCGGTGAGGACACAGACAGAGGCGGCCAGCAATGGCTCACTAATGAGAGATGGACAGTGTGGATTGTGTCTCATTATCAATCAACGTAGCTTTGAGTTCTCCGGAGAGGGAAAATGCAGGCCCCAATGTGTGCTGCATGTGGTCCATTTTGATAAACCCCAGCTTGTGTGGTGGAGCATTAGTCACAGCGGTATCTGAGCTGGTGGAAATCCACACACATTGCCCTCTGTCCGTTTTGGTGAGGAGTTTCCTCTGAATAGTACAATGGGACTTAATTACAGGTCAGTGGCATGTCTCAGGGAGATAGAGGGAGCTCTGTTACCCTTCCAAATACAGTATAATGCCATCTTCCCAAGGGTGGGGTGGGGTAACAAGAGCTCTACACAAAAAGGTGCTGATAGGCTGAACCTGAGAATGGTATAAGGTGATCCAGGCAGAGAAAGTGAGCGTTTTACACTGAAAGAGAGAGAAAAGATAAAGGACTACATTAACTCTCAAAGGTTTTCTCCCATTCAGTTTGCCCTCTTTCCTTTCCAGTCTTCCACTTCCAACTTATCATTCCCGCCAACTTTCTTTGACAAAAAACAAGAGAGTGGATCAAAGACAAAGAAATCTTGGATTTGGAAATAAAGAAAAAAAATCAGATTCAACATAGAGAAGTCTAAACCATTAAAGTATAAAGTTCAACAGTTGAAAGATATGGCAAAAACATGCCCACAGTTGCCTTTTACTAAAAGTATAAAGTCAGAGAGTATTTAACTGTTTAACCGCACTGTTAGTGCCATGGATGTATAGATTTACTCAAGAAGTCTGCAACTACAGCACTAGATGCCGCCAAATCCTACATATTGTACCTTTAAAAAGGGAATGTATGTAAGTTTTTACACGTATAAACATTTTAAAATATTTTTTTTAAAGCCAATGTGTGAACAGGTTGTAACCTAACCTAAAAAATGAGACCATCCGTGACTTTCTGGGTTTCCTCTATCAGCCTGTAGACTGCTTTTAATGTGAGGAACCCGGGCCGGTTTTTCCAAGAAAATCCAACAGATGTGACGACATGTGGTTACAAATGGAGTCCGCTAACGCCAACAAACGTCCAGCCCCCACCACAACTCAGAGTCCAACACAAACTCCACGGAAGCCCCAAAAAACCAAAAATCATATCTAGTGAAGCCCGTCTTGCAAAACAGGAATGTGACAAACGTCGGGCGAAAACTAGTGTTGTGGAAGTGGTGTTGGTCATTTTGGAGAATAGCAGAGCCAGTGCGAAGAGTGTGTGTGCACGTGGGAAGAGAGCGGTGAAGCAAGACAAGAGAGAGCGGCAGCGAGTGTGTGAGGCTGAAGCAGGAAAAGTTAACACTGGGCTCGACATCGGCTAACATGTGAAAAAGCTTGTGAAATATATTGTGATATTGTGGTTTTAGCTGCTAATGTCGCTAACCTTAATCAACATGATGCCTGTAAATCACGTTCAGTCTCGTGTGTGTCGCCTCACAGTTTTGACCGATGCTCGCTCGAGTCTACGTAGAGCCAGCGAGAGCAACAAGACGCTGACTGTCGTTGACTTAACGGCCACAGGTGTCACTGTGATCAAGAAATTTCTGAATGAAGGACTTAGTTAAATATGTATTCCATACATACAGTACAGACACACCAACCTACATACACACATGCAAACTAGTTACCCAAATTAAATCAAGCTTGCACACTTTTCTAATATATAGCATGTCATCGCACACTTTGCTATTGTAGACAGTATGTTATTGTTATTCTATGTTCATATTTTATGTTTTTGTAGTAGTCTGGTATACTGTTTTTATAGTGTAGTCTAATATACACGTTATATTGTGTATACTATAGATATTATCTCTAGTGTTGATATGTATATTGATTGTAAATTTACTGTTCCTGTGCATTGTCTGGATAACCTGCTGCTGTAACACAAGAATTTCCCAATTTGGGATCAATAAAGTACATCTATCTATCTATCTATCTGCAATACATATTCAGAAGTGATTTTAAAGAGGATACTGATTTTAAAAAGCTGTCACAATGTTGTTCTTTAACTAGGTGATTAAACTCATGCTCAACATAGAAACACTGTGTGAACACAACAGCCCCTAAGTTATTGGTGCAGGGACACATGCTGAAACTGTGTCGTTCAGATGTAAACATGACACAGCAGCGCTCTCTAGTGGCGTGAAGGACTGATCAAGCATGTTTCTGCTCAGTCAATCTAATGTTGGTGTGTGCCTTTACATTTTTAACTATATGTTTCAACATTAAAGTTTGGAGCATCAAACAAAAAGTGTAAGAAGAGCTTCTCTGTGTGTCCCAAAAGTCTGTCTTACTGTGAAATTAGAAATATCTACATAAATAAATACACTGTGCAACTTGTCTGTTGTGTTTTCTTTACTTGTCTTCTTTTTTTGCTTTGAGAGGCGATCTGTTGCCTCTGCAGCCTTGCATGCAACTGTGACATCCCCTAACGTTTATTTATTGTTTTTAAATTGCACTTTGGTCACTGTTGGGGACTGAGGGAGTGGGGACAAAGTTCACAGGGCGCATGTAAGGAGGAGGGGGTGAAGAGGAGGAAGGTTAAAAAAAAGAAAATTGACCTTTGAAAGCAAAACAGCAGGTGGAGAGCTAAAAACCAGGCAGCTCAGGACACATCGGGAGGAAATTCAACACAGGGAAAATGAAAGTATCCGTCGTTTAAAGTTGAAGAGGGACTACAAACACTATGAGGCCCAACGCTGCCTGTCTGGGAGCCATTTGAGTGTGGAAGTGCACACAGAGAGCAGTGTTTGTTTGCGAGGCGGTATAGGTAGCGAGGCAAGGCATCAGAGCAATGGAAGAGAGGATAGAGGAGAGGGCCGGGGCGGCCAAGGCGAAGCCGAGCCGTTTGACCGCCCTTCAGGAGCAGCTGATCTGGGCCCTGCTGGGATCCGGACTGTCCCGGGATGTCCTGGTCCAAGCCATAGGGGAGCTGGAGCGAGAGAGGGCGAGTGCTGGCGGCGAGAGGGGAGAGAGGGGAGATGGAGAGAGCTCCGAGGAAGGAGAAATGGATTTCCCACCGCCTATATTCCGAGAGCTGGAGAAGCTTCTTCCAGAGGAGGTGGCCAAGCTGAGGGCTGAAGTTGACCAGCTACTGCAGTAAGTAGATCCCAGCGCTTCTCTGGAAGCTCCACGGCGACAGCAAAATCTCTTGACTAACTAACTGCTATTCTCACACAGCTTTTCTGTGTAGGACCTGATCAGGTAAAATTTAAAAAATGCCTTTGACCACTTCATCATCTTCTCTTTCACTTCCTGTATATCAAAACTAAGCACCTGAGAGTTGAAACAACAGTTTACCTGACAACATAACCTCTTTTCCTTTATTCTTCTTAAACTCGGCTCTCCTCTCTTTACCAAATCCTCCCTCCTTCTCCTGCCTCTCTGTCTGCCTCTCTCTCTCTGCTTCTGAGGCGAATTTAAAGAGGGTTCCTCCTTTGCTAGTTACTAATTACCCACCCCCATCATTATTCTCTGGCCATTTCTTAATAAATAAGCTACATGCATAGGTGAAGATTAATGGAGCAGGGCTGGTCATGTGAGGCAATGTTTACATAAGGCATGAGTGATATTTCTGCATCTTTTTCAGAACTGTTTTCTGATATTTGGAGCACACTGCGCACTTCTCATCGGACACTTTACTGAGAAGTGTATTATTTCTTTTTTTAAAAGCATTAAAATACTCGCTAAGTGGCTTTTTAAAATATATTTTATTAGAGTTTACTGTCTAAATCTGAATTTGAATATGGTAAAGTTAATGACATTTTGTGTATTTTATGTGCTCCTGACCTGACAGTTAGAAAGCGTTAAATTAGGCTTCATAAACCTTTTACACGTTTTTCCCCTCCAGTGATCTGAAAGGGCTGGACTTTGCCCCTGTGTGCTTTCTCTTATCTCTCTCTGTGTCAATACACCTCTCTCTACTTCCCTCTGAGTGGCCATGCTTTATGTCTAACGTTGTGACAAACTGCACTTTTCTAGAAAGGGTTTAAACACCCAGAAATATTGTGGAAAAGAAAATGGGATATATAAACAGTCAATTAAACAAAAATACACAACAATGTAAGAGTGCACACAAAAATGAGGCCTTTGTCTAATAGGGAGGACCCATGGCACGTTGCTAAAATGGTGAAAAGCTACATGCAGCAGCACAACCTCCCTCAGAGAGAGGTGGTGGAGTCCACGGGACTCAACCAGTCCCATCTCTCCCAGCACCTCAACAAAGGCACGCCCATGAAGAACCAGAAGAGAGCCTCTCTGTACACCTGGTACGTCAAGAAGCGATGTGAGATCAGCCAGCGTGAGTACACAAGCAGCTGCGGAGCTGCAAAGGCCCCTAATCTCTGCTTTCAATTATGCATCAACTATCAGTTCTGTAGACTGAAAAAGAGGTGTGAAAAAGAAAATTTAAATTTCCCTTTCCCTTTCAGAATTCACCAACGCCAAACATGGTCTTGGATCTGCGGAGGAGCAAGGAGAGGAGACCAGGAAAGGACGGAGGAACAGGTTCAAATGGGGTCCAGCATCCCTGCAGATCCTCTTCCACGCCTACGACCGACAGAAGAACCCCAGCAAGGAGGAGAGAGAGGGGTTGGTGGAGGACTGTAACAGGTGAGACATCGTGGTGGTGATACAAGGACAAAACAGGATTTCTTTTATCTATCTTGTTTTTACAGGCCCCAATCGTGGGTACCTTTTAAAGGGATAGTTTGGGTGTTTTGAAGTGGCGTTGTATGAGGTACTTATCCATAGTCAGTGTATTACCTGCAGTAGATGATGATCGGCACGCCCTGAGTTTGGAGAAACAGACAGCAGTTAGCGCATGGAAGCAAAGCAATATACTGCTGTGGATGTTCCAGCAGCAAAACATATTTTAGACACCTAAAAGAAAGGCCCACCTAATAAATTAATATCAGTTTAAGTGTATGCTATTTAAAATCGTTTCACCGGTTTACCTTGCCATGTTTCCGATGGGGAACTGAAGCTGTTATCTTTGCTCTCGCCAAAGCCACCAGACTCCATTGGAAAATGTTTTTAATTTTACCTCGCAGAACACGAGAGATGCAGTTCTACAGTCTTCAGTTATTGTGTGACTTTGGTTAGTTCGGATTCACCAAAGTCACACAATAACACAAACAAACTAGCCGATATACGCAGCGGTAGAACAGCAACCCCCGTGTTCTGCGAGGTAAAATTACATTAGATTCTTCAATGGAGTCTGGTGGCTTTGGCGAGAGCATAGATGGATGCAAACGGCTTCAGTTCTCCGCTGCAGAGGGCTGTCTCACGGCACGGTAAACTGGTGAAAATATTCTAAATATAGCGTACACTTAGATGGATATGATTTTTTAGGTGGGCCTTTCTTTAAGGTGTCTAAAATACGTTTTGCTGCCGGCCCCGTCCACAGCAGCACATTGCTTCGGTTCCGTGCTATAACTCCTGTCTGCTTCTCCAAGCTGAGGACGTGTCGACTGTCATCTACTGTAGGTAATACACTCACTATGGATAGGTACCTCATACAACCTCACTTCAAAACAGCCAAACTATCCCTTTAAGCAAGTGGAGGCTGACTCTCATGGTGTACTTCTGCTCAACTTGCCCCAATATCTGTTACTATCGGTCATGCTCACAAAGGTCATCCTTTGGTCAACTAGTGACTTATGTAACCAATGGGCCACGCTCTCAAAGAGACGGTGTATGCCTTCAAAATGTAAAGCCATGTACTGTATGTATCCGTGTGCTCTTCCTCCCTCAGGGCAGAGTGTCATCAGAGGGGGGTGTCTCCCTCCCAGCTTGCCGGCCTGGGCTCCAACCTGGTTACCGAGGTCCGGGTGTACAACTGGTTCGCCAACCGGCGCAAAGAGGAGGCCTTTCGTCACAAACTGGCCCTCGACACACCTTTTACCAACCAATCTGCGTCCTCTTCTCACCCCAACCTCCCGCCAAGTCCTGAGCAAGGTAATACCCTAACAATGTTCAGGCAAGCTTGAAGAGTAAGTCAAGAGTGAAACAAAACCTGCCTCTTAAAAAAAAGGGAGCGAGCGTCGAGACAAAGTTGGACTTGCCTATGCCGGATCTCAAGACTTGTTTGTCCTTTTGATCCCTTGGGGTAAAAAAACAATAACCAGCACACTCTTGTAGACATGACTGTGCTGGTTTTGGTACTGATGCTCATATTTTTCAGTTACCTCATGTTGCAATTTGGAGCAATCAACCAATGTTTGTGTTAAATTTATTTGTAAAATAGGACCCCCCGTCAGTGATTTGGGGCCTGACTTCTTGTTTTCCAGGTGTCAAATACAGCCAGCAAATCCTATGCGACCCCGTGAGCTCAGCCAGAGGAAGCGTAGGGGAGAGAGTGGGACATCTGGTGGTCAGCCCTATCCAACTGGAGCCCAGCCACACACTCCTAGAGACACATAACCCCAAGCTGGTGAGAGCATGCGTCATAGTCCTAGTTCATATGTCCTGTAGACTACCTGTATATGCCGCTGCCATCGTGACCATGCTGTCCTCTGGTCTCAGGTGTCCAGCGGTGGCCCACTGCCCCCAGTAAGCACTCTGACCTCGCTGCACAGTCTGTCTGCGTCCCCGTCCTCGCAGGGCCTCATCATGGCGTCACTGCCCAGCGTCATGAGCCTGGGGGAGTCCTCACTTCTCATTGGTAACTCTCTAGTTTCCTCTCTTTTTCTGTGTAAGAATAAAAAGAAAAAATCTGAGAACATTATGTTATTATTGATTCACAGGTTTGGCCTCAGCGCAGCCTCAGACCGTGCCCGTTATCAACAACGTTGGGGGCGGTTTCACCACTCTCCAGCCGATCTCATTCCAGCAGCAGCTTCACGCCTCTTCCCAGCAGCCAATATCACACCATCTCCAGAGTCACATGGGCGCCAGTCCCTTCATGGCGACCATGGCGCAGCTGCCATGTCACAGTAAGGTCACATAGCAATAATGAGAATTAACATGTTATGTTGAGTAGAGATTCATTCGTCTGTTCCTCATCGCAGTGTACAAGTCGGAATCGCCGCAGTACCATTCGCCCAGTCTGCTGTCTCAAGCCATGGTCATCACTGACAGCAGCAGCTTGGGGACGCTGACCAGCCTCACCGCTGTTAGACAGGTAAACCGGGTCTGACGGGTTGGTTGGTTGTAAAGACACCAATAATCCTATTTTGGTAAAAACTGTCTTTGATTTTTTTTGTTTTTGGTAGATTCTAACAGCAGATCCTGAGGAACAGACGGACCCGCCTTTACAGGATGACTCCCTACACCTGCAGCCGCACACACCTGTGCCAGGTACACAGCTGTCAATATTACAAGTTTACTCCTTGACATCTACATCCTACTACAACATCTTTGGGATGACGTCATGTCTAGTTTCGCAAATTTCAAAAGGGACCTCCGACCCACAATTGATTGATTGATTGACCACCATTCAGCATGACACAATCCAGCTGGGCTTAATCTGATGAGATGAATTTAAGAACTTGTAAATGTTCTGCAATAGTGTTTTGTTGGAATTGATATTCACTCGTTAAATTTTAATCAGATAAACTCCACAAAGTGCTCACAAAGATTTTTAAAGGAGCAGTTCAACATCTTGTGAAATGCGTTTATTTGCTTTCTTGTCGAAAGTTAGATGAGAAGATTGATGCCAGCAGGTGGTTGAGCTCAGCTAGTTACCTAGCAACCTCACGGAGACCACAAGACTCCCAGAAGTCACTGCTTCCAGCCAAGAAGTAGTCTGGCACACCGCCGGTTAAACCACAAATTGTCATTTTTACTTTTCAGTTTTTTGACCAGATTAAACAAACAAGGTATAACGTGTTCATTATCAAGCTTCACAGGTGCTGGTAGGTGGATTTTGTTACTTTTGGACAGGGATGTTTCCCCTTTAGTTTAAAATGAGCCGTTTATAGCGCCATACGAAGTTGGAGCCGGCCGCCATGTTTCTACAGTAGCCAGAACAGACGAACCAAACACTGGCTCTAGATTGGGCCATTCACCTTTTTTGTGTCGGCCACCGTAGCTCTCCTAAAACAACATTTCTATTTTTTTTTTGTCAACAGCTTCCTCCGAGAGCCTAGAGATGTATCCTGCTTCTCAGACGACAGAGAGTCATCAGTCTCACCTCCTCTCGCCTTCACCAACAGACATCAGCTCCTACATACCTACACAACTGGTTTCTACTGCACAGTAGAAGCGCTCTGGCAACGTACTGTCTCCTCACTATCGGCTGGACTCGGGGGGGAGGGAGGGTGGATTTTTTGGACGGACAGCTACCTCTGGTGTAAATATCCAGAGAAACCTGGAGTCAGGGGCCACAGGGACGATTCAGCTTTCATGTTTCAAAGACTCTCCGAGACTCCGTATCACTGTAATACGAACAAGGATCGACATTAGAGAAGATTCACTTTTGAAAAAAAAAAAAAAAAGAAATCACCTGAAAAATCAACACCAAAATTGTATTTTTATTAAAAATGTTTAGTAACATTCAGAAACTGTACATTAAGTTGAAACTTGTAAACTGCATATTTACCTGCATTTTTTTTTATGTCACTGCCTTGAAATGCCTTTTCACACTCTGAAATGAGTATCTTTCATGATAAAGTAAAGACTATTTCAAGAATAACCATGAGCAATGGCATGGAAAGAAGTTTTCATTTAGATACACATTTACTGTCAGGAAATATATTTCAAGCTTGTGGCAGACTACGCCAGACTGGATAACAAACAAACATCCCAAAACATTGAAAGATAATTCATAAAAAATTCAGTCCTAAGCCTCTTCCTCAGTGTGTAATTCTCGCTTCTTTTTCTTTTTCCGTTTTACTTTGACTTGTATGTGTTCCTCTGCGTTCCCGTGCTCACCATTTCTTTGAGCATTAAGAGAAGAACCTACAGAGTCCACCTGCTCACCCTCTTCTGGATTCGGTTTCCTCTTTTTCTTCTTCTTAACAACATGGCTCTCCTCTTCCTCTTCCTCTTCCTTTGCCGCTTTCTTCTTCTTCTTCTTCTTCTTCTTCTTTATTTTCTCAGAGCGGGTAAGCTCCGCTGAGGGAGTAGAGAGTGTAGAGAGCACTGACGATGCGGCTAAGAGATCTTTGCCAGACACCGCTGCTTCCCTCAGCCTTGTTTCCATCTCACTGTCGCTGTCACTGTGGCCAACAGAGGGAGGCATAATGTTAAGGGCTACACAAACTAATCAAGTTATTTAAAAACAAAATAATAAGAACCTTGAGCTGGGAACAGGCCGACACCTCACAGGGGCTGGAGGATCATCAGCTGTCTGTCCCGGGACGGATGTAGAAAACAGACGAAATCCTAAAAAAAGGAAAAACACGTGAATGGGCGTGAATTAAAAGAGAAGATAGCAGAATCACCCATAAAAGCAGTAAGTATCAAAATAAAGAGAAACTTCACCTTCATCATCATCATCATCACATCTTGCTGATTCCACACAGGCTAAAGTTTCAGTCTGCATCTCTGTAATGGAACTGACAATAACAGGCATATTATAAGCCAGGTGTAAAAATATGTGTAT
Source organism: Sebastiscus tertius (assembly GCA_916701665.1). NCBI lineage: Eukaryota > Metazoa > Chordata > Actinopteri > Perciformes > Sebastidae > Sebastiscus > Sebastiscus tertius. The sequence goes on along the minus strand of CAKAOH010021491.1, from coordinate 18,630 downwards.
CTTTTCCTCACAGTATTATGAGATTAATGCATTCAAATTAGGGCTGTCAAAGTTAACGCGATACTAACGTAAATTTGTTTTAACGCCAGTAATTTAATGTATAAATGCAAGTCACAATTTTTAGGTTGTAGCGGGCTCAATTTTGAAGGTAGAGTGACGATACTGGCATCATATGAAACCAGAAAACAGAATCCAATCCCAAGCTTCTCGTGAAGGATGCTAAATAACGCTCCCTTTTCAAAGGGGTCCCTTGACCTCTGACCTCAAGATATGTGAATGAAAATGGGTTCTATGGGTACCCACGAGTCTCCCCTTTACAGACATGCCCACTTTATGATAATCACATGCAGTTTGGGGCAAGTCATAGTCAAGTCAGCACACTGACACACTGACAGCTGTTGTTGCCTGTTGGGCTGCAGTTTACCATGTTATGATTTGAGCATATTTTTTTATGCTAAATGCAGTACCTGTGAGGGTTTCTGGACAATATTTATCATTGTTTTGTGTTGGTAATTGATTTCCAGTAATAAATAAATACATATATGTGCATATAGCAAGCATAATTGTCCACTCCCATGTTGATAAGAGTATTAAATACTACAAATCTCCCTTTAAGGTACATTTTCAACAGATAAAAAACGTAAATTTGCGGTTAATCGTGATTAACTATGGACAATCATACGATTAAATATTTTAATCGAATGACAGCCCTAATTAAAATGCAAAACGACTTACCTGTCAAGAAGATGTCCCAACTTTTTAGCGACGTGTGTTCGAAACCCTTGGGTGACCTGGAGCTCGTTGCCATCGTGTTCATGGTCAGCTACAACAACACTGTTGCACAGCAAGACAACATTCAAACTTATTTCATTTCTGACATTCAAATATATTTGTATGAAATTCAGCCACTGTACCATTCATTTGAAGTTAAGCTGCACGTGTTGAACATTTATTAAATAGCTATAGCTGGAATACTTGAACTATTTCAACTAGAAGGCTGAAAAGTGAATTATATAGGCTACGTACGCTGTGTGGAGATACAGAAAGCATTTTACAGTGTGCTCTTCTTCCTTCCTAATAATGGTTTTAATTAGAGGTTAAGTTGACAAAAAGACTTACCGCTTTGACTGTTGCACATTGCTGTCCCCATCTAAAACAAACAAAGCTAAAGTCAGCACTAGCAGCAATCATCAATAGGCAAAATGCATATGATAAAATACTGTCCGAATGAGTGAGAATGGACGAGCAAGCTCAGTTATTAGATCTCCGGATTCAATACTATCAAGATACTTGGGTGCCGTATTGCGATTTTACAAGTATTGCGATTCGATATTACAATTTTACGATTTATTATTTTTGTTAACTTTTTTAACACTAGATCATGGGAAAAAGCTGGATCATTCAAGCCCTTTATTGTCATTGTGTAGTACAACGAAATTAGATTGTGACAATCCCATAGGTGCTAATGAAAAGATAATACAATAAAAAGAGAGATGCAATATAAATATAAAAAAATCTAAAAGATAATACAATATAAAATATAAAAATACAATATTGATGAGATGATAGTTTTGCCAGATTATTGGACAAAGTGTCCGTCAGATAATTATATAATTATTGCACAGCATCATATAATTATTGCACAGAGTGATCAGCATATGTTACAGTAGATTTACAGTGTCTACATTGCAAAAGTGACACTTTTACTTTGGGAAATATCTAAATTGATACAGTACAAATGTTTGATTTTTAGTATGTATGTAGTCAGAGATGTCCTGAAGTCAAATATATCAGTCATTGTCAGGTATTATTTATTTACATTTTGTTTGCAGCAACCCAAAAAAATCAAAGAATAAATACATTTCCCTCACAAATAAGTGGAATTTTCTTTTTTTAATTTATATGGTACATGTAATGTTTTATACTTCTGGTGAATATAATCCAATCAATCTTATTTCCAATCAAATTCAAATAAGCTTTATTGGCATGAATGTCCAGGTTACATTATTGCCAAAGCGAAATTACATATTATTGAATAATTACATTTCACAAGAAATAATCACAATCACAAGAAATAAAGCATAATATAGTTAAAGCATAATATAGTTCCTTTCGTTAACATCTTATTTTGAAAACCGGATGTAGTCACATGTGTATACTTTCTATCTCTAAGCTCATTAGTGCCAAATGCTACAACCAGTACAATGCGAGAGGTTAGAGCGCTGAAGTCCAATAAAAATTTATATTTCTAACAAGTCATGTAACTTTAGCCAACGTTTAATTACAACTATCTCTGTTTATTATCTGAATTAGCAGTAAAGGTGTACTTCTTCTCACCAGGCTAATGTCGTGTTTCTACTGGAGTTCATCTCTCTGTACAGAAATGTTCACTTCGTCTCTCACTACAGACACAACAGAAACATGTTCACCTTTCTTATTGTCTCCTCGTGTCTCCCAGACTGCCTCCTGACATCTTTTAAGCGCTTCATCGTCGCTGCTGCTAGAGTCGTCAGAGACATCACACGTGTTTTTAGCGGCGACCGCCATGACAAAACACGTGTTGTCTGTTTTGAGCTGAGGATTCTGGGTAATGTAGTCTGTCGACAAGGGGAACTGTATGGCGTGGACCAAGACCCCCAGGAGGAGCACCATGGTGTGGACAGAAAGTTTTTTTTTTACTCACGTATGTGCTGTAATTCATCACTGTCTTCATACAACTTAGTGAATTACAGAATGAAACAGTTTGAACATATCAGACTGAAAATAAAATAAGTTTAAATCCTCATTGTACTTACTTGGGTACAAAAAAATCTGAGATTTTGAGAATAAAGTCTTAATATTATGAGAATAAAGTCGTAACGTTACAAGAATAAATAATAAAGTTATAATATTATAATATATATGTATATATATATATATACATATATATTATGTAAAATAGTAATTTTACATATTATTTTAAAGGGGAAATAGAGCTGAACTGGTGGAGTTCGGCTCTATTAAGTCATTCTCTAAGTTATGACTTTATTCTCATATTACGACTTTTTTTCTCGTAAACTTATGACTTTAATTCTCGTAATATTACGACTTTTTTCTCGTAAACTTATGACTTTAATTCTCGTAATATTACGACTTTTTTTCTCATATACTTATGACTTTAATTCTCGTAATATTATGACTTTATTTTATTTGGCCCTAATACTCCGTCGTACTTAGGAAAGAGTCAAAGATGTCGAGGAAAAAAAAAAAGTTGTGCAAAAATTCCATAGTAAAGCAATTTCATAGATTTCCCATTTTACATTTTCAACATGGAGCAGTGGAGATAAGAATTAAATGAAAACTTTAAAAAATAAATAAACATGTCATATCCAAAATATTCAGTTTGCAACAACTAAGAGAACGTCATCAGAATTTTCTCCTACATTTGTGTGAGGTAGCAATAGGCTACAGATGATTTGGTGTAAACATACATACATAAAGGCATTTTTTTGTCTTGGACAGGCCACATAATCAAATCATACATCATTTATCTATGTTTACCATTCATGCCAGCTGGAAGATAGAAAACACAAAAAAACCTGTATTTATAATGAGCACTAGATTTAATTGTTTTGCAGTCCGCCATTTTTATTTACAATAAATCTGATACGACATTATTGTGTCATTTGTAAAATTTGCTGATATAAAAGGAGGAGTCTATGTAGCAGGTTACAGAATGGATCCATATTTCCATTTTTCGGGATCAGTCATGTAGTCTCATTGTGCAGATATACAAAGTGTACCAACTTCTCAAGGCATTTATAACATCCAATTTTACGACAAAATACCACTGACTCGTATTGTATGGCAAAACAATGCTTCCCAGCTCTGACAACACCAGTGCTGCGAACCAGCAGTCCAACTGAGATACATGCATCGAGTAAAGTAAAATGAGGTTGTATAGGGTCATGGAGCGAAGGCTACGGCTGTCCAAGTGTGTGCCTGTCTGATATCACACTTGTTGGAGTTATAAACGGGCTACATTGTCACTGTTTTCAAACTCTGAAATGCCAAATGTTATAAGAGTAAATAAGAGTATATGAAGTGGCATGCTGTCACCAGTTTCACACAAGGCAGTACTGCAAGACGTCGGAGTGGATTTCTCTTCCATTTAACTTCAGGTGGACGATGCATAAAGTTCTCTTACAGAAAAACAACCTAACAATGAACACCTAGATATAAGGCACATGGAATCAATGTCACAACGTACAGTGAAAGGATCATTTGTGTATATCGAGAACGAACGACTTCCAGACAGTCCCAGTGGTTTTGCATGATTTAAATGCATTACTTAAAGCTGACCATTTACACGGTTTTAGAACTCTTTCCTGCCTTTCAGGCGGCCGCTGATTTCCATTCATGTCTGTACAATATGAAAATCAGAGAAATGGAACTAGCTAATCACAGTGGATATTTAGACTGGAAGTGACGTAGCAGGCAGGGACTATTTTCAAACTTCCGAGCATATAATCAAATCAGCACCTCTGTTAAAAATGAGCACTGCAAGCTTAACTAAGGTAGGATTTATTGCAGGGCTGTTGTGCAAAATGACATTGTACAGGTGTACCTAATAAACTGGAAACTTGAGTATAATAAAAACATTACACAATTTTTAGGATATGCAAAACCACCAGTATAGTCCTTAAAACAGGGCATCCATGAATAGAGAAAAGCAGGTCAACTTCTGTATCTACCCTACTGCCTCATTAAAGATCAACTACCAAGAAGCTACATCAGACTGTCATGTTGTGTGCTACTGTGGTATTTCATTGGTAGATCGAGAACCTGAGCGCAGAGCAGCAGAAGATACACTCAGCGACCAGTTTAATAGGTACACCACTCGGCTCCTAAAGAGTGGGATTCCCGGTGCTTTTGTACCAAATAAGTCAAAAAGACAGACCTCAAGGGATTAAATTAACCCTGTGCTTGCACATTGGCGTGGATAAAGCGGGAAGACCAAATCGTTTTAGGCATGGGCGGCATAAAAAGCAAGTCCAGTAACTCAGATTCCGCTGCTATCTTGTACTTTTCATGCATCACAGTGTGTGGAGGTTACGGAGTTCGATACTAGATTCCCAGTCAACAGCCAATTATGTCGTAAAAACTGTTGTCGTAAAAACGTAACAGGTATCAGCAGGGTGAACACCTGGCACCGTGAAAAAAAGCTCATGCTATTCTTGAATGAACCAAATGTCCTACTTAAGATAAGATTGGTCAACCTAATGCTCCTTATGAAAATGACACCAAGCTTAAATATCTGACACAAACAGTCCGAATGACTCACAGCTGATAGATATTTAAGCAAGAATGAGACTCAAACAATGTCAACTAGTGCTACATGATCATCTACCACTAACAATACTGTAAAACATCTATTCAATGCTCGCTTTTCCATACGGGAAACACAATTGTCACTAGCGAAAGGTAGTTCAAATAAACATCAACATCTATATGCTTAAGTAAATGGAGTTAGAACTAACACAGTCTATAGGCTTTGCCACGAGAGGCCTGAGACTCAAAGTGTCCCTTTCCAGCAGAGACGGCAAGAAACTTAAGGCAAAAGTGTAACATGATACTTGTATGACAAACGAAAACAAAAGACAGAACAAAAAAAGGTTTCAGTCAGATTTAACAGAGAAATATTTGACCGAACATTCCTCGGAGTCCCAGAAACTGAGCTCTATGAGGTACTGATGAATGGATCCGTGATTTCATATGAAGGCAGATGTGGTCCGTTGGTTCTGAAGAATGTCGTCACTTGCGTTGGAATGTCCACAAAGGAGAGAATACTTCTGCTGTCCCCCAAAAATAAACTTTTGGATAGTTGTATTGCAGGAAAATCGATCCCCTGGGAAGTATCACAAACATTTTTCCCCCACGCATATTACAGACCACCATTATAGGCGTAGTCTGCCTTGTTGTGCATGATGAGTTTGTTGTCCACAAAGTAGAAACTGTCTGATCTTGTCTCGTAAGGGTGCGCCACCATTTGGCGAACTGGAGGGGTAGGAGGAAGAAAAGAGGGAAGGACGGACAGATGAAACAACAATTACAATATTTATTATCATGTGGAAAATATGCATGCAAACTAGGGTTGTCAAAGTTAACGCAATAATAATGCATTATGCTAAAGCTTATATTAATGCGTTTTTAATTAACCTCTTAAAAATCTGGAGGTTGTAGCAATCTCAGTTTTAAAGATAAATAACGCTCCAAACTTAAGCAAAGTTTTGGCGAGGAAAAACTGTCATGCACATTTTCAAAGGGGCCCTTGACCTCTGACCTCAAGAAATGTGAATGATAATGGGTTCCATGGGTACCCACGAGTCTCCCCTTTACAGACATGCCCACTTTATGATAATCACATGCAGTTTGGGGCAAGTTATAGTCAAGTCAGCACACTGACACACTGACAGCTGTTGTTGCCTGTTGGGCTGCAGTTTGCCATGTTATGATTTGAGCATATTTTTATGCTAAATGCAGTACCTGTGAGGGTTTCTGGACATTATTTGTCATTTATTTGTGTTGGTAACTGATTTCCAATAATAAATATACACATACTTTTGCAAAAAGCAAGCATATTTGGCCACTCCCATGTTGATAAGAATATTAAATACTTGACAAATCTTCCTTTAAGGTACATTTCAAACAGATAAAAAATGTGCGATTAATCGCGACAATTCTGCGATTAAATATTTGAATAAGATTGACAGCCCTGTAGTGCAACCACATTATCATTAGTGGCTGAGAAAAATAAACTTACTGAGGTCATCTGGAAGCTGCGGAAACTCATAAATGTGTTCACATGTGTTGCGGCTGTTGGGAATGCAAAAACCGAAGTCAAAGTCAAAGTTCTTGAGCAGGTGTCCCTGGAAGTAATGCCTCTCAATCATACGAAAGCTGTTAATGGGCCGGTCGCCCACTGTGAACTCCACGCTGAGGTTTAGAAACAGAAACAAGAAAGACACAATTTACAATTCAGTTGTGACAAAAAGTAGAAACTAGCAAGAGTACGCTACATTTTGAAAATTATCCAACTGAAAAACCTAGCCCAGTGTTACCAACTCTTTTCCAATGAAAGTAGCTAGCAGCACAAGCTCCAAAAGTCACTATATGTAGCGAGCAAGTCGCCAAGTCAGTAACACTGAAAGCCACTCCCCCAAAATTATCATTATGAACATAAACATCTCATAATGAAAGTAAACAACAAACATGGCTATTACTACTATATAGAATTTGAACAAATATAACAAAGACCATGACCAACCATAGCTTTAAGTTGACTGAATATGAAAGTTGTATTATGCTCTCAGCTATTACTAGTCAGAATGTTACAGTTCGTTTACTTACGTTGCACCAACAGTGCACAGTTTTAGGAAGGCTGGTGTAAACTGATATCGCACAAAACGCCCCGCACTGGTGTCTACATCTCCACTCTCCTCTTCACCCTCCACAGGACCTAATACAGAAAACATGTTTAGCTGGCTGGCAACCAATATTCACAGGATAGGCAAAAATGACAATAATCTGTGGCATTTTCATTTGCCAAAAAGTGTGAGAGCTGAAAAGGCTGAGAGCAGATTATGCATTATATGCAGAATACGTAAGATGCATATTATGTTATGTGTTACATGCTATTGCTCAACATCATGTTGAACGTTCTGCCTTTTCAAATAATTATTGAAATTAACATTCACCAGATATTCTAAGAAAAAAAAGGATAATTAGTTATAAATTATAAAATTGTGCTGTATCATTCAAAAGTGCAAATCTACAGATGGGGACCATTTCCACCAATAAAACAAGCATATTGTGTCCATTACTCCCACCTATTTTAGCTTTGGGCTAATAGAAATGTGGATATGATTGTGACACACAGCAATAAATTGAAGCACTTACTGACAGGCTTCAAACTGGTAAGTTTAAAGATCTGGATTTATTAGGACTATGCCAGGCTTGCCATACTGTACATTTTCTGAAACCTTTTAAGATCTATTACTTAAAATATAGGCTATAAATGCAGTCAAGTTGAGTCCAAATGCAATTTGAATAAAATCCCCCTCTGTTTAAAAAGGTATATAAGCGGTATTAACATTCAATAACATTGACATTTTCAAATTGAAATGTGTCTCTGTGTATCACTATGAAACAAGTCTAAAGTATTTAGGTTGAAAAGTTTTTGAACACAAAAAGTTCCAATGGCATCTAATAGTATAAATGTTATTAAGCATGCTTAATTGGTGTTACGATTAAGAGGGGGTCCTTGAAAAATAATCTCCCCTATAAGGGGTCCATGGCCCCATACAGTTTGGGAACCCATGGCTTAAGCATTGCTTCTACTTGTGGGACTTTCTCCTCTCGTATACAAATATTTCTGGATATAAAAGTAACCCAGAAAGAACATATGACAATGCGGTGAGAGCTATACACAGCACACCCCCAGGGAAAGACTGCCGTTCTCATGTTTGGTGATACATACAGTGCTTTGTTGACTGTACACCACCCGTGGGCTATAACTAAACAGCATCACCGAAAGGGTTAGCTTTCCAGTGATGATACAGATAAAAAAACAGTTATAGAGTAGCCGGCCTGCAAGGTGTAAGCAGGCAATCAATAACTTTACAGATATTTGGCAGTACAAGTCAAAAACATGTCATGTTCAGTGAAACAAATCTCCCTGAGAAAGACTTTGAGCTATGAGAAGAGAGGCAAAGTTAATATGCCACTTACCACTGTTAGGAGGTTTGGCAATCTCAAACAGCACTGTTCCTGTCTCCAGATCTCTAATTTTGAAACGTGTGAAGTCAATGTTGTAGATATTGTCTTCAGGTTTGCACAGATAGTCTGGAATTTGAAATAAAAGGTTGAGTTCATGTTAAGACAAACACAAACATATAGTAGGGGAGTCCATTATCTGACAGCAACCAAGCACCCATTAGCAAACAGAGGTACTTTGATATTTAATTAGATTTACCAATACTGTGGAGCACTAAGGCTCACTCTTACTTCGAGAACAGAGATAGCACTCGCTCGATGAGCAACTAGGGTTTCAGTATCTGCTTTCTGGCTCCTGCACCTTGCAGTAGTGGTGAGTAATGCTATAGCTCAGGCTCCCAGCTTTTCAACAAAGTGTTGTGAGAGAGAAGGGAAGTAATGCCATTGTTGTCTGGTCCAGGGAAAAGGCCAAAAACAATGGAAGGCGAAGCACTAGCTGCTGCTGTGGTAGACTGGATGTCCAATGACTCAGAGGGTTCAAACAGAGAAGTTAGTTACTAGTTGGGTCGGTTGCACCGGCTGCACATAAGTTTTCTCTTAAGTTAGGTTGCAAAGTCCACACTAAACGATACGTTGAAACTAGTTAATTTGATACTTAAGATGTTTGGATGTTTGGTTGCACCACAGAGAGGTAAGGTTCAGCTTAGTTACACTGCCGTAAAGTCCACACTAACCTAAATATTGTCGCAGAAAATTACGTTTTCACTTTCTGTGGCCAGTGAATACGTATTTAAAGGTTTACATGTAAAGTAATGTTTATATCTTTCTACATGTAAACCTATAACATTTTCATGCGGAATTAAAATAACTATTTACAGAGTAAGTTATGCGTATTTGCAAATCGCCCTGTATTTTTGTGGATGTGACTTTACACAACACAAATACAAAAATACATGTTTGTGGATAGTGAAATATTTCATCATGGTACATATTTGTGGAATGTCTTCTGTGGATTACAACTAATAAAGTCCAATAAAAACTTCCATACACAACTGGCCAGAAAACACCATCAATACATCTTTAAGGAGATAAGAGGGGGACCTGAACAATTACTCCTTCTGGGTGGCCTGAATCCCTTTTGCTACGCCCCTGGATCACATCCTACTTCTTTATGTTAAACAAGTGAAAATGCCCGTCTTAAAAACATAGTTACACACATCATTACCGTTTCCTTGTTTGACCACTTTAACATTGTGACTCTATTCATAACGGACTTAACGGATCTGAGAACTCGTCTCTTAGCAACGTTAGCCACAGTTAGCACAGAGCCCCGCTTAGCGGTGTGGTTTTACCGACTTTATCTTAATTAAAACCGTTTATAACGTCAACATAACGTACCCTCCGTGACTGCCCGGAGACCCAGCACATTATCCGGGGTGATGTCTCTCCCCAGAGCCCGGAGTTCATCCTCTGTGACCGCAGGCCACTTCTCCGTCTGACTGCGCCTCCGAGACTTCAGCTTCTTCAGCATTCCTCCACCGCTCTTCCGCTCCCGGTGGCTCGTCTCCGAGGAGCCGGTGTCTGCTGCTTCCGTCTGACCTTTACTGACTATCGGTGCCGGTTTGTTTCGTGAACCGTTCATACCGGGACACACTGTAGAGATAGTAACGGTGAGAGTTGTTGTTGTGCTTTTTAATCAATGTATCTGTGAGCGACTTGGACAAGATGGCGTTCAACGTGTCTGGGAGACGGACTGTGATTGGCTGAGAGCGATGGCGATTGTCATAGTTACCGTTAAGGGGTGTGATTGGTTTAAAGACCGGGGCACCCCGTTTTATTACAAGAATAAAGTCATCACTTAAGAAGCAATACTGAAAGTTACAAATAGTCCCTTTAAATGCATATGACAAATAAACTTGAAACTTTAAACTTGAATTCTTTTCTTTCTTCGTCATATCTGTTGCACTCTATAAGAACATGCTTGACAGTTTCCGGTTTATTACAGTGCGTGTATAGTCCAGTTGGGTGTTTACCTATTCTATGTAGTGTTTTGTTTAATCCTGTATGCCTCATTTTCAACCAGGGTTCTTCTTCTTCTTCTTCTTCTTCTTTGAGGTTTATTGGCAGGTTGGCAAACAAGGATTTGGTGCATTACCGCCACCAACTGGTCTGGCGCGTGGATCATTCTGGCTAATAATTACTATATTAAAAAAAAAATAAATAAAAAAATAAAAGAAACAACCTCATATTTTTCCAATCATATTAATTTGTCTAAGATACTGAAATAATGTTCTATAACACTTATTTAGTGAGTTCTTTTGTAGAATATCTATTAAATCAAAGTGTACTTAAAGGGACTGTTTGTAAGAATCAGAAATGCTTGTTAACAGCGACACCTGTGGCCGTTAAGTCAACGAAGGTCAGTGTCGGGTTCGCGCTTGTGCTCGCTCTACAGAGACATGAACGAGCATCGCTCAAAACAGTGAGGCGACACACGTCAGCTGAAACCACAATATCACTCTATATTTCACCTGCTTGGCAGTAATGTTAGCTGACCAGACGAAGGTCTCTCCATGAATCACTGCTGGTCCTAGTGTTGGCTTTTCCTGCTTCAGCCTCCCGACCACGGCCGGAGGGAGATATCGGCACCCAGTTGGAAATGATAACGTTTCTCGCTGTGGAGCCCTGTCACTTCACAAGAAACGGGAAACCTCTGTTGGTCTGGAGGAGCTGCAGCATTTATTTCTGCACAAACGTCCACTGTACATTCACTAGATATTCTTGGAGCAGAGTACAGCAGTGACTCCGGCCCTGGAGACCAAAGCTACGGTCTCCCCGCGTCCTCCGACCGCGACCAACACTGTTTTGCAAGACAGGCTTCACTAGATATAACTTTGCGGTTTTGGTGTTTCCGTGCAGTTTGTGCTGGAGTCTGAGTCTGAACAGTGTAGCCACACGTGAGCGCGCATGGGATCCCGACCCGGTAGATTTATACGTGTAAGAAGTTACCAACAGTCCCTTTAAGGGCAACAGGAATAATGGAGATAATTTAATTAGTATTAATATTATTATTATTTTAGTTATTATTATTATTATTATTAATAATAAAATTATTTTTTTCCTGCCAATCTACTGCTCCACACTCCAGTCCAGTAGGTGGCGGTAATGCACCTATAAGCTGGTTTGCCAACCGCCAATAAACCTCAAAGAAGAAGAAGAAGAAGAAGAAGAAGAAGAAGATCTGTCGGACTTGACATCAGTTCATCTCCAACGATCCTGTTAATGATGCTGTTGTAGGAACAACAACACCAACGCGGTGATATCAGACCGTGCGAGCAGCGATGGTGCGGGTGAAGTCCAGGTACAATGTGCTGTTTCTTGTACCACTTGTTAACATGTTACATGTGTTCACAGTTGTTTTGTAACAGTCTCCTCTTCTTCTGTCTGCAGGTATTTACTGTGTGAAGTCAACGTGTCGGACCGGAGCCGCCTGTTGTTGCTGGATGACCGAGCTGTCGCAGCCGCAGTGAAGGCGGCGGTGGCCCGCATACACGGAGACTACGGGGCGGCTCTCTTGAGCATCAGATTCTCCGGTAAGCAGAGAGATGCTTTAACAAAAACATAGTGACAGTTGAAAATACTCTATCACAAGTAAAAGTGCGAACATAGCATAGACTGCTCTCTACTCCAGAGAAACGACAGTTGGTGTAGCTCTATTGTCGTCCGGGTGGGAACAGTAGGGATTATACACACTGCTCAGTTCCAGAGACAGGATAAGACATGGGTCTGCAACCTGCGGCTCTTCAGCCTCCTCTCCAGTGGCTCCCTGTGGATTTATAAAAAATGGAAATGAATGTGTTTTTTGTTTACATTTTCATTTTTATTCATCATTGTCGTAGGTCTAATGTACGACGGTACGACGGAGTATTATGGCCACATTGAGGAAAAAAAATTAAACTGAGATTTCGAGAGTAAAGTCATAATATTATGAGAATAAAGTCGTAATATTATAAAGTCTTAATTTTATGTGTTATTCTCTTTTTTTCTGGTAACGTTCTGACTTTATTCTCGTAATATTACAACTTTTTTATCGTAAAGTTATGACTTTATTCTCGTAATATTACGACTTTTTCTCTCGTTAAGTTATGACTTTATTCCCGTAATATTACAACTTTTTTTCTCGTAATATTATGACTTTATTATAGATATCTCAGATTTTTTTCCCCTCAATGTGGCCCTAATACTGCGTCGTAGATTTGCACTTTGGCCCTCACTGCATTAGACCTATATACTATATACTTAGACTATAAACTGTGTTACCTTCATCACAATGCTCAAATGTTTTGTGGCTCCAAACAGATTTTTTTTTTGCCTAAAATGGCTCTTTTGATAGTGAAGGTTGCTGACCCCTGGGCTAAGATAATGAAAAGGGGGGGGAAAAAAGTGTGAACATTTGGGAGAATTGTGACCCCGGGATGAAACCGGTAGAGAGCAATGAAAAACGGGAGTCTTCCGGGAAAAGCGGGAGGGTTGGTAGGTATGCATTGACATTCCTGAACAGCTTAAAAACCTTCTCCAAATGAGCTGAGTGAACTAAGACACAGTAATCAAGAGTGAAACAATGATAAACTAATGTTTCATGTATTTTTTTGTTTCTTTCTTTTTAGTGAAATATCTGAACGCTCATACTGGAATAGTATTCCTGCGTTTCCCCAAAAAGTCTTACAAACTCCTCTGGTCTGCATTGCCCTTCATTACCTGTATTGAAACTCGTGGGCAGGAAATCCCATGTTTTCTGAACTGTTTGCACGTGGGAGGTAAGAAAAACACCAACACACATTTCATAATGAATTCTACATACCTTTTGACAATCTTTAATATTCATTTAACACTAATCAAAGGCGTTTGTTTTTTCCAGGAACAATTAGAACATGTCAAAAGTTTCTGATCCGATACAATACCCAGCAGCTCCAAAGAATGCTCCCTAAATGTAAAGATGAAGGTAAGGAATTTAATTGAATGCTATCTAATGTCATTCATACATAACTCTGCAATTAAAGTCAGTAGTGGTCCATTTATTTATTTATCTGTTCATGTGATTTTTAACTCTTCGATAATAAAATCCCAATATTAACTTTAAATGTTTACCAGTCAGTGTTAGACATGCATCTATCTTACAGGATGTATTGAAGCATTTTGCATTAAGATCCTTTTGAATTTTGTATTGCAGTCTTTAGTTACTGGAGACCACAGCATTGATGTATACAAGATGGCCTAAGAGAAGTGCCAATTGACTTGATCCTTCTCTATTTTTCATTTTCAGAAGAAAAAAAACAGGTTCAGGAAGCAATTCTAAACTGCTATCTAACAGGAGGAAACAAGGAAGCATTTGAAGATGAATTGGAGAGTGAGGACGATGAAGAAGAGTAACTTCGCAGCATGCAGTAAAAGGCAGCAGACTATTTTTGTTACTGGGCTGGTAGAAAGGAAGATATGAATGAAGCATTTGAAGAAATGCATACCCAACTCTGTGGAAATATGGTTCACTGCAGCTGCTCAGCACATTTGCTACTAAAGAAAACTGACTGACTGTATGCCTGTCTTCAATAGAGGGACACATTACATGATGTTTGTCAAATAAATAATTTGGGTTGGCAGAGTGGCCTGATGGCCAGTATTGATATCTTTTAACAGCAAGTTCACCTAACGCTGTTACTGAATCAATATCTCTTTGTTGTTTTGAATAAGTGTCACCAAAAATAAAACTGCTATCACATAGCACAACATTAGACTATGGTCTAATTCTGAAAAAAATGTTTCAATGAAATATTTTGTATTCATACTGTTTTGTTCTCATGTGTATTTTGTTTACAAATTAAAGCACATTTTTTGAAGATATTGTATTTGTCCTTGGTGCCCTAAAAATTAACATATCCATCCAAACATTAACAATATTGGTGGTAAACAGCTGGTAAAAATAGTCGATATCAGCTGACGTAGCATAACCTTTAACAATATTGTCAATAGTGTGACATACCATCTCAGGATAATATGCTTTGCTAAACTAATGTATTATCTAATCCTACTTAAAGTGGCAGTATAGGCAGCACATTTTTTGGCATTATTGGGCAAAAATTCCATAATAATCTTTCAGCATATTGTAATTCAAGTGCTCTGAGAGAAAACTAGACTTCTGCACTTTTAAAATCATATTTCCTCCATTTCTACCTACTGCAGCTTTAATCGGTGTAGTTACATATCTTTTACGACTACATTTCCCACAATGCTTAGCTGGATCTTTACTACTTTCCCCTGTCGTTTTTCTGGATTTTCTCAATTTCTTCTTTGACATTTTTCCAAAATGTTTGTATTTTCGGGCAGTCCCAAAAAAATACCTGCTTTTTTAATCATATTTCCTCCATTTCTACCTACTGCGGCTTTAATCTGTTTCGTTGTAGCCACATATCTTTCACGACTACATTTCCCACAATGCTTAGCGGGGCCTTTACTAAACAGATTTGCAGGCGGCACAAGAAACATCCGGGTCTCCCAGGTTCCTGTTTGGCGACCCGTCGCCATTAGTGTAAGCTCGTCGTAACGGATTCATTTTTTGGTCAAAATCTCTAAATTTTCACGTTTTCCAGCTTTTGGAAAACATTTGACGCCTTGTTAAGGGCTTGTTTATCTTCCTTAACGAGTAAAAAGACTTAAATTCAGGGGTCTTGGCCCCGAGTGGCGAGTTTTTCGTCCTCTCTTCCAAACAGCCTCCACTAACTTGAGACGCCGGAATCGTGTCTCTTTATTTTTCTTGTTGTTGTTTTATTGTGAAGATGTCGCCGTGATGGGTTCTCCGCGTTTGACAGAAATGAACCAGGGCCTTCGTCGCCTGACCCGCACTCACTGCAGCCTGCTGCCCTCTGTCGTTTCTCTGTTTGATGCTCGGGAGCTCGGTGGCTCTCTACTACCCGGAGCTCCTCGGCCCATCATCTCCTCACTGCTCGGAGACAAACATGGAGAAAAACCCCAACATCAACAGCACCAACACCAAGGGTCCGCCTCGTTCCAGCTCCGCAGGCCCACCACCGGGCGACTCTAAACCCAAAACAGGTGAAACCCTTTCCGTGATACAACATAACACAATGTCTGTCTGCACTTTGTAGCCACACACTACATTGTTATCTTGTGGCCTGCTGCGGCCTAGCAGCAGCGCAGAGGTTGTTTATCTGGTGATAGTGATGTGTCGTCGTGAACGAGCCGGTTCAAAGAGCCGGCTCTTAGAAGTGAACGATAATAGCCGGTTCCCGTCCGTGAGCCTTTTTTTTTCTTTAATTAATTCAAGGCAGAATGATAGAATGATCTTCTCCGCATCACTGGCACTCCATGCACTGACGGTACGTGTCCACTGGGGTGTTTTTTATCGTGAGTGGATGCGACATTGGACGCTTGGTGAGCTGTCTAGACACATGGCTGTCCTGACCTGATTGGATGAACACTTACCCTCTGTGGGCTGCTGCTCCCAGCTTTCAAACCGGAAACAGTATGGGGCTCGTTTGAAAACTTTTTTCTCTTATTTCACAAAAATAGTTTACCGAAATGTGTTTCTGGAAACATTTGAGGCGAGAAATAAGCCATTCAGTTGCTGAATCTGTCTTTATTTTCGACCGACAACTTTTATTTTAAAGATTCTCGGGAATTTCAAGAGGCGGCGAGTCGTGTCGGACGCCTGTGATTTGCATAAAGTAGACTAGCCCTCAACTTTATGCAAATGAGGATGCTCCGTTTCTGGAATCGCGCCGACACGCTACCAGAATGCATTGCACGGCTGCTTACATAGACAATGAATGGGGAGCGTGGAAATGACGGAGCCTGTGGACACGTACCATGACTGTGACTCAATGTTGTGTTAATGACGTCCGTGCCACCAATCAGGTGATGACAGACGAGGATCGTACGGTCAAGCAGGGAGGTGCGGGGATGCGGGGGGCGCTGACGGTCTACAGGTACAGAGCAGGAGGAAGAGGAGGAGAGAAAGAAAGAGAGAGAGAGAGAGAGGAGTGCAGTGCGCGAATAGCAGACAAGATGAGTGACAGTCGGAAACAAAGCAGCATGTAAAATTATGGTATGCTGGAAATTATAACGTTTAGTATAATTAAATTAAATAATTTAAGTGATATATGTGCACACATACTAATCATAGGTCAAAACAGCGCTAAATTTGGCTGAATTATAAAAGGCAGCTGGGGTAAAAATGAAGAGCCGTTTAGGAGCCGAAAGAGACGGATCTTTTTAGGTGAGCTGAGCCGAATGATCTGGCTCACTAAAAAGAGACGGAATTCCCATCACTATCTGGTAATGGCTGACGTCGCTGTCAAAACATTTGGCCCTCCAGCAGTCACAAATGTTACGTTATCTAATATTTGCACACGACACTGTGTTATACCATTTGCCATGCATTTATGCACCACAGTTGTCATATGCATTGATGTAGAGACACACTGACACATTTTAATAATCAACTTCTGCAAAAAAAAAGTTTTACCTCCTAGCTAGTTGTTTACTTTACATACCAATTTGATGACTGCTCAGTAAGGCCACTTTTTTGTTTACAAGTATTAAGTAAGCTTGAAAATGCAAGAAATTTACCTGTGCACCTTTTTTTTTTTTCCTTCAAAATCTTTTTATTAATTGTCAATAATCAATAGAACAGTCACTATACAGGGGAAGTTACATTTTTGTTTTTCTGAACAACACTCGTGACACAACACATCAATTAATCAATCATACCTGACAACAACATACATACACACAAACAGCCACAGTTGGCCAGAAAAGACCTAATTGATTCTCAATCATGGATACATGAAATTCAAATTGTAGGGAATACAACACAGGGAGAGTATCCACAAATAAGTCATGAAATAAGAAGAAGAGAAAAAAATGAAAAATAATAATTTAAAATATATATACACTCATATACATACCTATACATACATACACATACATACATACATACATACATATATATATATATATATATATATATAGACAAATAAATAAATAATAATAATACAAATAATAATGAATAATTAAATAAAAAAAAAAAGGAAAAAGAAGATACTACTACTACTACTACTACTGGCTACTCAGAGATAACTGTAGTGGGTTTCTCAAAAAATTACAAAAAGGACCCCCATATTTTGTAAAATCGACTCTCTGTTCCCCGGGTGGTATAATGGATTTTCTCTAAATTCATAAAGGACATAATGTCTCTGCGCACCTTTTTAATCAAAGTGTTTTGATTCTGCAATATACTGTATGTGCGTATCAATTTCATCAGCTGGAGTGAAAGTTTACAAAAGGCCTAATCATTACCCACAGAACTAATGACAATAGATTTAATCAAGTGTGTTTACATGCCTACATGAAACCAGGTTACAAAGTCCCCCATATTAATTACTTTATTCTTTCTACACTTTCTGGTTAACAACTTACAAATTCGGCATCAGCAAAATGAAGATGTTATATTGAAAGATAATATTCCTGTATTTGTATTGCTAATGAATGTTTTTTTTTTTTTTTTTTTTTTTTTCAGAAAGTAAAAATAATGGAGGCTCCAAGCGCTACAGCCGCAAGCGTGAGCCCGCCTTTCCTAAAACCGACAGTTTCCAAGGCCCTCGCCACACCAATTCACAGAAAAGCAAGAATTTTGACAAGAGACCCCTTCAGAGAGGTGGAGGACGACAGTATGGAGTTGCAGGCGGAGGACGACGTGAGGAGGTTGGTATTCTTAAGGGATCATCCTTTTAAAAAAAAAAAAAAAAAGCAGGGCTGTCAATCGATTAAAATATTTAATAGCATGATTGTCCATAGTTAATT